>CAUYLG010059737.1:0-83362 GCA_963573385.1 Cacajao melanocephalus
ACAAATAGTAGGTTCCCAGGCTATCTTCTGTCTGACTTGGCTACAGATTGGAAGCTCCCACAACACGCTTATTGGGTTCAGCAATTTACTACAGCACATTACAGAACCCATGAAAACAGTGTACTTCCTATTGCTGACTTACTGAAGCTACAAATGAACAGTCAGATAAAGAGATGCACAATGTGAAGTATGTGGAAGGGGTGCAGGCCTCCCATGCCCTCTCCAGATATGACCCTCCCAGCATCTCCCCATGTTCAGCAACACAGATGCTAGCACGCTCCCAACCTGGTCCTTTATTACATAGGCAGACTGCTTACATGAGTGGCCATAGGTGATCAACTCAACCATCAGCACCTCTCCCCTTCACAGAGATGGAAGGGGAGATGAAATTTCAAATCCGCTAACGACAAGATTGGTTCCCTTGGCAGCCAGCCCCATTGAGGCTGTCCAGGCACCCCCAGCCATCAGTCATCTCATTAGCACACGAAAGACACAACACTTGATACATTCCAAAGGCTTAGAGCTCTGTCTCAGGACCCTGCAGCAGAGACCACACATTAACTCTTGCTATTTTCCAATAACCCACAAAATGGAAGAAAAAAACTTTACGTTACTTTATAAGTATCTGTTGTCCAAAATGTATAAATAACTTTTATAACTCAACAACAAAGACAACACAACCTAAAAATTGACAAAGGACTTTAACACACACTTCACCAAGAAGCAAGATGCTTAACATCATTAGTAATAATTAAAACCATAAAGAGATACCCCTTAATTCACACTAGAATAGTTATACTAAAAAAAAAGTGTTGACAAAGATGCACAGAAACTTGAACTATTCAACACTGCTTGTGACAATATGAAATGGTGCAGCCTATGTGTAAAATAATCTGCTATTTTTTCAAACAGTTACAAATAGATTACCGTATGACTCAATGATTCCATTCCTAGGTATATACCCCAAAGACCTGAAGACAAAGGTTTTCAAACAAAAACTTGTATGCTCTTTAAATGTGTCAAGATCATAAATATGCAGGAAAGTCTTGGGAACAGTGCCAGGAAAACTGGATCAGAATGAAAAAACACATTATACTCCCAGGTGGGGCGGGAGGTTAAAGCAAAATGAGTTTGTGGACTGAATTATCATGTAGGAACCATGCTGATTTCCTGATCTAGGGGTTATGTGGTGGTAACCTGGGAAAGTGACTGTGCTTTGGATAAAATATACTGGAGTATTTTGTGGGACATTGCAAATCTGATACAGCAATAACTGCTGGGGAATTTAAGAAAAAAAACAGGTTATATTTTGTACTGCTACTGGGAATTTCCTAGAAGTATGACATTATTAAAAAGTATATTACATTTTAAAACAACCATATCAATACCAGGCCAGAAAAGCAGAGACATCAGCAAAAATCCACTATAGTGGCTATGCATCATCCAAACCTGTGAACCCTTATAAAAGCCTCAATGTCAACAGACTCCACTTAGTAGATATCATATTAGTATGACAGGCTACTGTGTGGATATATTAGTGTTATGGCATGGTGTGGATAATACACTGGTGTTAGGGTACGGTATAGATATCATAGCAATGTTAGGGCACGATGTGATTATTATATTAGAGGCCACTGTGAGAATACATCTTAGCAGCCGCTGTGTCTGGGACGTTGACAATGACATCAGGGTGTAGTCGTAAGGATGGGATTTGGGGATTTCATTTTTCTAGATGAATTTCTTCCTTTGCTGAGTACTCTAAAGACTCTCTTCTCTGCACTCAGGGCCGTGGAAAGGAAGCTTTTTACTCACCAATGAACAACACTTAGCTGACACGACCCTTGTGCTGCCCTGAGGAAGTTGAAGCTCCTCACTGCTTCTGACACCTCAGAGGGAAGTTCGTCGGGGTGGCTTTGCGCGCCCTCTGGTGGCACCAGAGCTCAGCACAGACGCTTTTCCTCAGTTTCTCAGGGGATGTGCACCTCCTCCCGGCTGTCCTAAAATACTTATAAAATTCAATATTCAGTTTATTCAATGTAATAATTTTGGAAATTCAAACCAAAATGAAGCCCACTGTAGCCATATCCTTCCCAAAATGGTGAGGGAAGACTTTGGAAGCCATGTAGAATGAAATGAACATATACACAAATTAAAAAACAAAAACCTACTCAAAATAGTCCAGAGACTATAATTTGAAATGCAAAACTATAAAAAACCTAAAAGAAAATCTACATGACATTGGATTTGCTATTGAGTTTTAACACACATCATCAAACGACAATTCATGAAAATATTGATAACATAGACTTTATAAAACTAAATATTCTCCTGTGAAAAACTGTATTCACAGAACAACAAAAAAAGACAGATGTGAGAAGATATTTACAAAATACATAAGTGATTTTAAAACTGGGTAAGTATCTTAGCAGATACCCAGCCAAAGCAAATATACAGTTAGCAGGCTGGGCATGGTGGCTCATGCCTGTCATTCCAGAACTTTGGTAGGCTGAGACGGGTAAATCATCTGAGGTCAGGAATTCCAGATCAGCCTGGCAAACATGGCGAAACCCCATCTCTACTAAAAATACAAAAAGATAGCCAAGCGTGGTGGTGGGTGCCTGTAATCCCAGCTACTTGGGAGGCTGAAGCAGGAGAATCACTTAAACATGGGAGGCGGAGGTTGCACTGAGCCAAGATCGTGCCGTTGCACTCCAACCTGGGTGACAGAGCAAGACTCCATCTCAAAACAAAAAGATGTTAATAACATATCTGTTACATATTGATACATTAATATGAGGGGAAACTACGTTGGGTCTAGACAGGAAATCTGCATTTTCTTCTCATTTTAGATTTCATTGTGAATCTAAAACTAATTTAAAATAAACCCTTTACTAAAAAGTTGTATTTTTTTCAAATATCTGCTTAATTATTTGTACTAATAATTAGCAGTAACTGACACTACTCATTTTTAAAATAAAAGCATTCACGATGCTGCAAAGTAAATTATACAAACTAATATTTCAAGGAAATGTCTCTTACATGTTTTATGTTAAAATAACAAATACATGTAAACATATTTATCATATATTTTTTCTTGTGGTGTGGTTCACTCTTTAGGAGACTATTTCAATTTACAGCTGGACATTTTCAAAAGTATAACTTTGTAAAAAAAAAAAATTCAAATAGCAACTGGATACACTGTGACTGGATCACTTATTCTAATGAATGCTTGTCTTTATTTCCTAGCAGAGCATTCCTTCTAATTACAATACAACAGAAGCAAATATTTGCCACTTGAAAAAATATTCGAAGACAGGAAGACTGTAAACAGAATTTGTGACCATATTCAATGTTTCATCATGATGCTTTTTAATACAGAGGTGTTTAAAGGGATAGTCAGAGTTACTCCCCCAATGATGCTTTGCAGAAATTGATCAAACTAGAGAAACAACACTGGCAGGACATTTAATGTGACTTTAGATGTCACTGTGTCTTGCTGGAAAAAATAATTTACCTTTTAGAGGATCACAAAGACTTACTGGAAGCCCAGACTCTGGAGTGTTTCTAAATTTAGATATCAGTATAGCTAGTAATGAAGATAATGATAAAAAGGGATCTGTGCTTTAGTTGTGTAATAAAATACCAAAGCAGTATTTAATGCTCTGAGGAAAATAAGTTATGCCTGAAATACAGTTGACAACATCAGAATCAAAATATGCTTCCTGGCCAAGCACTGTGGCTTATGCCTGTAATCTCAGCACTTTGGGAGGCCGAGGAGGGAAGATAACCCGAGGTCGCGAGTTCAAGACCATCCTGGCCAACTTGGTGAAACCCCAACTCTACTAAAAGTACAAAAATTAGCTGGGCCTGGTGGCGAATGCCTGTAGTCCCAGCTACTCAGGAGGCTGAGGCAGGAGAATTGCTTGAACCCAGGAGGTTGCAGTGAGCTGAGACTGCACCACTGCACTCCAGCCTGGGGGACAGAGTGAGACTCTGCCAAAAAAAAAAAAAAAAAAAAAGGAATGAACGAACACTGAAATAAAAACACAAAGTCAGATACAAAACTGCTTAGTGAGCAGTGAGCTACAAGGTGATACACTGGGCATTTGCAACCTATCAGCCTGCACAAGGTAGCATCTAACTGGACAGCATCTGGACTCCTAAATTTTCCTAACACTTTCATAAGTTTTTCTAACAGTTCTACCTCTGACTCTCCCTGTCTCTCTTCGCGCTGTCATCTTTCTCTAAGTCTTTGAAATCTGTCAATCCATCTTACTGTATCTCTAATTTCTGTCCCTTTTCTCCCTTCTTGCCTCTGTCCCTCTCCCATCCTTTCTGCCTCTTGAGTCTGGATATCTGCACTTCTTGTGTCTGTGAACCCATTCTGCATTTCCCTCTCTGTGTCTCTTTCATCTACATCCCTTTCTGATCTGCCTCTCTCTTGCTATCTGTTCTGACACCTGTTTCCCCAGGACCCTCTGATCCATTCAGCCCTCTTATAACTTGGGCCCGTATCTCTATATTTGTTCACTAATTTTCACTGTCTCTCCTCGCGTCGAGTCTCTGGCCCTCCCAGTCTGTGGCTCTTCTCCCTCTCTGTCTCTCTCTCTCTCTCTTCCTCCCTCTCCTCTCTGTCCTCTCTGTTTCTCCCTCCCTCTCCTCTCTGTCTCTCTCTCTCTCTCTCTCTCTCTCTCTCTCTCTCTCCCTCCCTCCCTCCCTCCCTCCCTCTCCTCTCTGTCCTTAGTCTCTCCTTGCCCTTGACTCTCTGGTCTCTCTGTTTCTGTCTTTCCTCGCTGTTTCTATCGATCGGCATCTCTGCCCCAGTATCCCTCCCCACATCCTCATCCCACATGCCCTATTGCGTTTCCAACATGACCCCTTGCATGCCCGCCGCATCTCTGGGTTACTCAGGTGATGTCGGGTCCCCGGGTTACCATGGAGACGTTCAGGGCCCATCTTTCACCCAAGATCACACAGGAACTTCACCGCGCCGTGCGCGCACCTACACACGAAGGACCCTGCCGACTACATCTCCCGGAAAGCATAGGGCCAAGCCTTTCTCCATTTTGCGGTCTAGGAAGTAGCAGAAGAGGAGGCCCCTTCCTGCAGGGAGTTGCCATGGAGACGTGGGGCGACGGAGTTCTAGTGAGGGCCGTGATTGGTGCAGAACCCTGCTAATCTCAGGAAGGACCGTAGAGAATTGAGGAAAATGTGGTGGGGGGCATGCGCTATCTGGAAGGCGGTACAGCCGTCTGTTGTCCCCGAGAAGCTTGCGCACGTCAACGTACGGATTCGAGGAGGGGAGCATGGGGAGAAGCGGCCAGGAGTGTGACCTGATCATTGCGACCACCGCTACCCCCAGGGGACGGGAGGAGAGGGTGTAGAAACGGAGGCGGCGGGGGGCGGGGGGGGAGGGCAAGGAGGTGCTTAAACTGGTGCGCGGAGCATCCTGGGAGACGTAGTCCAGCGGGGAGGGGGAAATCGAAGACTGCGCGTGCTCAGGAGCGCGGAGCGGCCAGCTGAGCGCAGAGGTGAGGGCGGGGTCCTCTCAACCGGGAGGGCTAGGGTGGGGACCGGGGCTGTGGCTGCAGACAGGGATTTCAGCTGCCCCGCGAGACCGGGAGCGCGGGGAAGGAATCCGGGCACTCCGTGCGGGGGCGGGGGGAGGGGGCCCAGGGCCTGAGTGCGAGGCTTGTCAATCACTCCTCATTGCCACGACGACAGGCTTTGGGAGCCCCGCCCCTGGTTGCCTAGGCGTCTCCAGGACGTACCTTGGCACCCTGGAGCGGAAGTTGCCGCCTGGACTTCTGGGAAGTGTATTTCGGGACCCTCCCTAGATACCTGCCGTTTTGGCTATGACCCAAGTTTCTCCCAGGGTTTCTGGCTCACTTGGCACATTGAAGAGAAGCTTTACCCCCAGGATCAGGCGGCCCTCGAAATCGATGCTACCCCCGGGGGGATGATTTTGCGGCGCCATCCCATTCATAAACGCAGATTCCTTTACAAAGCCCCAGCTGCAGGAGCAGCTCGAGCAGGAAGGTCAGCCCCACTTGCAAATGGGGAAAAAAGTTCACAAAGGCACAGTGACCTGAAAATGGGCGGAATCAGAATCTCGGGACTTCCTTGCAGGCTCCTGTTCCAGTGGTCTTGGAGCCTTTGTGGCCTCCCACCCCAAACCCCTTGCGAAGCTCCCCCATCCCCTTCCAACCCCACCTAAATCAGGAAGCTGAGGAGATGGGCATTGCGTGGTGTGATAAGTTGGGCTCAGAAGATGGGACTGAGTAGAAAGAGAGGGTGTACCTGGGAGCTGAGCCATACGACTGCACAGGTTGAGATGAGGGATTAGGTGGAGCGAGGCTTCCCTCTGGGAGGGGAATGATGGTGGGCCCAAGTGAGGGGCCAAATGTAAGTAAATGAGAGAGTAGACGGTGAGGTAAGGGCTGGTGATGGGTCGGGGGAGAGGGCAGCAGTGATGCTGATACCCAGGCTATAGGTGTACAGGTGTCATCCAGTTGGTAAAAGACAGCTTCAGGGCAGGAATGAGGTTGCACATGTAGAAGAAGGGAAATATAGGGGAGAGAAGTGTCTTCTAGACCTGGGGGCCAGGATGGTGGAACAAACCTGTAAGTCCCAGCACTTTCGGAGGTCAAGGCAAGAGGATCACCTGCTTAAGCCCAGGAGTTCAAGAACAGCCTGGGCAACATAGTAAGATCCCATCCCTACAAAAAAAAATTAAGAAAGTAGCTGGACTTCGTGGCACATAGCTGTTGTCTCAGCTGTTTGGGAGGCTTAAGTGGGAGAATGAATCTCTGGAGGCTGGGAGGTCAAAGCCGCAGTGACAACGATCTTGCCACTGCACTTCAGCCTGGGCAAAAGAGTGAGACCCTGTCTCAAAAAATAAAAAAAAAAGGCCTGTGTTTGGAGCAGGGAGACTATCAGAGACTTTGCACAGGCCCAAGTGGAGAGAAGACCAGGAATACAGGTGGCCAAGGGAGGGCTTTCAGCCGCACAAGTCTGTGGGCTGTGACTGGCCTTTCTTTGCCTCAGTTTCCTCATCTACCTTCCACATAGGGTAGGTCTGAGGATCAAACAGTACAGCACAGACTAGGTAGTGAAACATTCACTGTCTACCCTTCTTACAACAGCCTCATCCTGTTTCTTCACCAGGGGCAGACACTGGCCTTAGATACTTGACCTGGTACCCTCTATGAGGCCTGCGGTGCTGGGATCCCCAGACCGAGCACCCCCAGAAGACGAGGGGCCTGTCATGGTGAAGCTGGAGGACTCTGAGGAGGAGGGTGAGGCTGCCCCATGGGACCCAGGCCCTGAAGCTGCACGCCTGCGCTTCCGGTGCTTCCGCTATGAGGAGGCCACAGGGCCCCAAGAGGCCCTGGCCCAGCTCCGAGAGCTGTGTCGCCAGTGGCTGCAGCCAGAGGTACGCTCCAAGGAGCAGATGCTGGAATTGTTGGTGCTGGAGCAGTTCTTGGGTGCACTGCCCCCTGAGATCCAGGCCCGTGTGCAGAGGCAGCAGCCAGGCAGCCCTGAGGAGGCTGCTGCCCTGGTAGATGGGCTGTGTCGGGATCCGGGCGGACCTCGAAGATGGGTGAGTGAGTGACCATGAGTGGGGTTCAGGACTGGAGCATGATCCAGCTCTGCCTCACCCTGGGTGGCACCATGCTTGGCCAGACACACATCCTCCCTTGCAGTACAGAAGTGGCCATCTGCAACAGAGACCCTGTGCAAGGTTGCCCAGGGCAGAAGGATTCCAGGGCCAGCCTCCCCAGCCCATTCCTGCATCACCTGTAGTCACATGAACACAAGAGCTGCAGACTAGGGGAAGATGGGGAAGGTACTGGAAGGCCTTAGGTGTCAGAAGCAGGAGAGAGACTGCAGGTGGTCCCTTCGTTCCTTGCTTGGGGCCCAGGGAAGGTAAGTCCTTGGAGGACCTAGTCAGTAGGTATTTACAAGGCAGGCCCCTGGGATCATACAGTGGGATGGGCACCCACATACCCCAGGTTAAGGCCAGCCCCACTCTCCGGTTGGACTTCTGATGGTGGGGGCACCTCCCCAGGTTACAGTCCAGGTGCAGGGCCAGGAGATCCTATCAGAGAAGATGGAGCCCTCCAGTTTCCAGCCCCTACCTGAAACAGAGCCTCAAACTCCAGAGTCTGAGCCTGAAACACCTCCTGGGACCATGCAAGAATCACCAGTGGGCCTGCAGTTGAAAGAGGAGCCAGAGGTTACAGAGGACTCAGGTGAGGGCATGCAATGTGGGCAGTGCCTAAGGTCTGGTTGAGTGGGCAGGGAGCCTGGCCTGAGCAATCAGTCTGAAGTTCACTGGGCCAGGTTTGCTATAAATGGAATGGTTTCCATGTGCCAGCAGCCCACACATTCTACCCAGTTAGGTGCCACCTCCAACCTAGCCGGTGCTGTCACTACTCCTCCGATTCCAAGCCTGACTGCCACAACCCTGTATCCATGACCCCCCTGGAATGGAGCAGGCTGTACAGATGGCATGTGGTGTTCAGTCCCCAAGGAGATCCATTAGGCAATATTGGCTTGTCACTGGAGAACAGACAGCAGGCTGAGGTACAGGTAGGAGCCGCTTAGGGAAGACCTTGTAGTGTTAAGGGTATGGCCCCCATTCACCTCCCAGGCAGGGCACCTGAACTAGCTGCTCTCACCCTGCCTTTCCCATGTGAACCTTTGTACCATACGTCTGACCCCTGCTGACCATCTTGTCCCACAGTTCACAGGGCTACGGGGGCATAGACCTAAGCCCATCTCATCCCACTGCAGCTCAGCCTCTGGTCTTCCAGGGTATTCTGCTTCACCCAGCCCCTAAGCTGGGCCCTCAGCTGCCCTGCACTGCCCTCACCAACCCAAGCCCACAACCAGGAATCCCGCCTGTCTGAATGCCAAAACCTGGCATACCACTAAGAAGGGCAGTGGGTGGAAGCTCATTCAGGCTCCCTGAAACTCGCTCAGGCTTTCCTCTCTAGATTTCCTGGAGTCTGGGCCGCTAGCTGCCACCCAGGAGTCTGTAGCAACCCTCCTGCCTGAGGAGGCCCAGGTAAGTCCTGGCCAGGTCCGTGTTCTCCTTTCTCTTGGAGTCACTGGGTGGGGTCAGGTAGGTCCCTCCCTGAGCCCAGCCAGGCACAGATGAGCAGTGACCACTGTCATTTCAGGCATGTGGGACGGTGCTGGACCAGGCCTTTCCCCACACCAAGACCGGGCCTGAGGGTTCCTCATGGAGGGAGCACCCCAGGGCCCTGTGGCATGAGGAAGCTGGGGGCATCTTCCCAGGTGAGTGAAATGGGGTGTGGTTGGCCCTCCGCATGGACAGCACTATCTCTGCCGACCCCGCTCCTGGCCTTACTCAGGCAGCCCTCTTACTCCAGCATCCCCAAGTTGCCCCGTTCCCTAGACCATCCCCCATAAGGTTTAACCTACTCTAGCATCTTCTGCCCTTAAAAAAAGCCACCCACCACTGATCCCACAGCCTGCGCCTACTTTCTCCTCCCCACCTCAGTAAAACCTTTTGCAAGTAAGGCCTGTAATTCCCCATACCCCCATGCTCTCCCAGTCCTGGCATTCTAGATGGCTTCCTGGGCTTGCATCCTGCTGGTCAGGCATCAGGACAGATAGGGTTGGGACCTGACAAGGACAGCAGGTTAGTGGACAGAGCAGGTGGACAGGAGGAACCTTAACAAAGGATAGGGATCCTGCCCAATCATCCAGGCTTTACAGGCCAGAGGCCCGCTGCCACCTACCTCTCAGCTACCACCTTTGTCTGGCATCATTCAGGCTCCCCCTACACCCCATCTTCTCTTCTGTTCCTTCCTGTTCTTCAGACCCAGGATCTCCTCTTTCTCAGCTCACAGCCTTGTTTTGATGGAGCTTTCTGGGTGTTCTGGTATGGGACATAAAATTCTGAGATGTCCCATATCTGAAACACATTGCCTAAGCCTCAACATTAGATTGAAGTCTGGCTGGAATAATTCTTTTATTCAGTCACAGACCTTTTTTATCATTATTGTTGGTGAGTCTTTTCAGTTTGAAATTCACATCTCTCAGTTCTGGGAAACTGCCTTGAAATGTTTATTTTATTTCCTTCCCTTCTATTGTTCTGTTCCCTGTTTCTGGGATCCCTGTTACTTGGCTATTGGCCTCTGGGATGGGTCCTTTAATGTTCTTATCTTTTCACTCCAAGTTTCCAACCCTTTGTCTTTCTACTCTATTTTCCAGGAAATTTTCTCACTTGTATGTTTCAGCCCTTCTGTTATGATTTTCATTTCTGGTAGTTTTTTGTTGTTGTTGTTGTTGTTGTTGTTTAGGGTCTCACTGTTTCACACAGGCTAGAGCACAGTGGTGCCATCATAGCTCACTGTAACCTCAAACTCCTGGGCTCAAGTGATCCTCCCACCTCAGCCTCCCAAGTAGCTGGGACTACAAGGCATTTCTTTATTTTTTGGTAGAAATAGATTCTCACTATGTTGCCAGGGCTGGTATTGAATTCCTGCCTCAAGTGATCTTCCCACTTTGTCTCCCACCAGAGTGCTGGGATTACAGGCATGAGCCACTGTGTCTGGCCTCTTCTAGCATACTTTTGATTTCCAAGAGTGTTTTCATTCTCTGAATGTTCATCCTTTTAGCTGCCACCTGTTGTTCTTTCATTTGTAATGTCTTTTCCTTATTTCTCTGAGAGCAGTAACTTTTTTAAAAAAACGTTTTCTTAAAAAAAACAGCGTGGTCTCTGTTCTCTTCTAGCTGTTGGCTTATATGCAAGAGAGGTGGACCACAACTGGCTGGCAGCTCTGGGCAGGTAGATGAGGGGCTTATTGGCTGTGACAACAAACCAGGGCTGGAAGGGACATGGGGGAAGCCCACTCCCCAAGGAGACCCTTTTCTTAGGGGAGGTGAGCAAGCAGCTTGAGTATGAGTGGATACTGCAGACAGATCCATAGGGCAATGTGGCTAGGCCAGTTTAGGGGCAGTCTCCACTGTGAGCATGTTTAGGTCCATCCTCTGAATCCTACAAGAAGGTACCTTTAGCCTCCTGCCAGCATCCTTGGGAGAGAGGCTGACATCTCAGCATCCAGTGGGACTATTTACATAATTCCCCTGACTTTCTCAGTAGTTTCCCACCTTTAACATAGCCTTCTGCAAGGATGGGAGAAGAAATCCAAGAGTCAGAGTCACAGCAGTGCATACTGTTGGCTCAGAATTCTGTGCGGACAGAGCCCACAGCAGCAGCTCTGCCCAGCATCGGCTTCTGAAAGAGCCTCTCCAGCCTGGTGGGTGCCCTGCCCATTCACCAGCATAGGCAGAGGTACCAGGTACCTCCAACTCCTGAGTTTTTAGAACCTTCTTAGCCAGGTGCAGTGGCTCGTGCCTGTAACCCCAGCACTTTGGGAGGCCTTGGCAGTTGGATTGCTTGAGTCCAAGAGTTCGAGACCATCCTGGGCAACATGGCAAAACTGTGTCTCAATGAAAAAGTAATACAAAAAATTACCTGGGCATGGTGGCACATACCTGTAGTCCCAGCTACTTGGGAGGCTGAGGTGGGAGAATCACCCAAGCCAGGAAAGTCAAGGCTGCAGAGACCTGAGATTGTGCCACTGCACTGCAGCCTGGGTGACAGGAATGAGACCCAGTCTCAAAAAAAAAAAAAAAAAAGAATCTTGGGAATAAATCTGTGCATTTTCTTTGCAGCCAGAGGGGTTTTCTATCTATTTATTTATGAAATGGAGTCTCGCTTTATTTAAAAGACAGGGTTTTGCTCTGTCACCCAGGCTGGTCTTGAACTTCTGACCTCACGTGATCCTCCTGCTTCAGCTTTCCAAGTAACTGCAATTACAGGCTCAAGCCACCACACCTGGCTCAGAGAGGTCTTTTTATGTCTTCATCAGGACAATATTCTGAATAGCTAATACACTCATGTGTTAGGAAATTCAAAAGGCACGAGACTGTGTACAGTGAAATGCCTCTTCCCTGCCTGTACCACACAGTCCTACTCTCTAATAGCCAACATTCCTTCTTTCTTATGTGTCTTTCTAAAAAGACTATATATACAGAAGCAAACACATGTACAGACACATGTTTGTCTCCCTCCCACTTTTTTTTTTTTTTTTTTGAGATGGAGTTTCACTCTTGTTGCCCATGCTGGAGTGCATGCAATGGCATGATCTTGGCTCACCATAACCTCCACTTCCTGGGTTCAAGCGATTCTCCTGCCTCAGCCTACCAAGTAGCTAGGATTACAGGCATGTGCCACCACACCCAGCTAATTTTGTATTTTTAGTAGAGACAGGGTTTCTCCATGTTGGTCAGGCTGGTCTTGAACTCCTGACCTGAGGTTATCTGCCCACCTCGGCCTCCGAAAGTGCTGGGATTGCAGGCGTGAGCCACCGTGCCCAGCTCATTCCCCTTTTTTAAAACACACATGGGCTGGGTGTGGTGGCTCATGCCTGTAATCCCAACACTTTGGGAGGCCGAGGAGGGTGGATTATCTGAGTTTAGGAGTTTGAGACCAGCCTGGCCAATCTGGTGAAACTCCATCTCTACTAAAAATATAAACAATTAGCCAGGCGTGGTAATGTGCGCCTGTAATCCCAACTACTTGGGAGGCTGAGGCAGCAGAATAGCTTGAACCTGGGCGGCGGAGGTTGCAGTGAACCACTCCAGCATCGGTGACAGAGCCAAGACTCCATCTAAAAAAAAAAAAAAAAAAAAGGATGTTTAATCTCCACCTCGTTCCAAATGTGGCATTATTTTGTGCATCTTCCAACTTCAATACACAGCAGCAAGTGCTCTACATCTTTGGACAGCTACACAGAACCCTACTGTGGCTCGCAGTGAAAACCTTGTATATAGGTCATTTAGCACAAGGAGGAATACAACCGTTGAAGAAGTACCTAAAAGTGGGATTACTTGGTTAAAGTGTGGGACATTTGCTGTTTTGATGGATTTTGCCACACTGTCTTCCCATTTATATTCACCAGCAATACATAGGAACACTTGAGTCCCTGCAGTGAGGGTGTGGAAATGGCAGATGAGTTCAGCCTGAAGGTGCATTTTTTCTTACCAGGAGATGGAGTGCATTTTATGGGATATAAGCATTAGTTACATTTCCTGTCTTGTTCACATCCTTTGCCCATGTGCCTATGAGGTTATTGGTCTTTCTTGTTGATTTATTGTAGCTCTTTACTTAGAACGTTAATTAGCCCTTTGCCTGTGGAGAGCTTTTTAGTTTGCCATTTGCCCTTTTTTATTTTTTTATTTTATTTATTTATTTTTATTATTTTTTTTTTCAAAGATGGGGTTTCACCATGATGGCCAGGCTGGTCTTGAACTCCTGACCTCAGGTGATCCACCCACCTCGGCCTCCCAGAGTGCTAGGATTACAGGCGTGAGCCACCGCACCCAGCCTGTTTTTATTTTTTATTTTTATTATTACTATTATTATTTTGCCATTTGTCTTTTGACTCTGATGCGGTTTTTGCTGATTTCCTTTGATGTATTCTAATTTATCTGACTTTTCTTTGGCGGCCTGTGGATTGTCTTTCACCCACTAAAAGCCCTCACTGCTCTTTTAGTCTTCTTGATTGAACCTCCTCCAGGGTTCCCACCTTCTCCAGGCCCTGATTCCCAGTTGTAGTTGCTGATGCCTCCTCCTTCACCCAGCCTCTGATGCAGGAGTCCTCCCAGTGTGGCTGGGACCCACTTCTTTCCTCTGCAGACACCCATCCTGTGTTGATCACTTGCAGGCCCAGGGTTCTGTGTGCCATGTGTATGCCCCAGAGCCCTCGCTCACGTTTCCCCCAGTATGCATGGAGTTTGTGTTCCTCAGATGCCCCACAGACATCGCAAGCAAGGCGCCTCCAAACCTTTCTGTTGGCTCCACCTCCAGCCTCCCTGAGACCCACCCACTTCCCTGCATTTGCAGAGATCATCACTTTCCACCTAGACAGTGCCCCCACACTTGCCCTACAGCCCTTCCGATAACGATTTTTTCCAACTTAAATCAGACCTGGAAAGCTTTTTCACAAAGCCCAGTCTTCCTCCTCCTGCTGGGTTCTGTCTCATTGTCACCTCCTCAGAGACGTCTGTACAGATAGAATCCCTACTCCTTTGTCACCTCCATCTGCCTCATTGATCAGTGTGAGGTCCCTGTAGTTCTCACTGTGTCCCCAGGGCTGAAGTGGGTCCGGGCGCGGTGGGCATTCTGTCATGAATGAGTGGTCCCCTTGTGCATGCAGGGTTTGCGCTGCAGCTGGACAGCGTCTCGTCAGGTCCAGGTAGTGTAAGCCCCCACCTCCACGTCCCCTGGGACCTCGGCATGGCTGGCCTTTCTGGCCAGATCCAATCACCCTCCTGCGAAGGTGGCTTTGCGCGTGCGCTTGTGCTCCCCAGAGATCTGAGAAGTGAGCAGGACCCCACGGACAAGGATCCCTGCCGGGGCGTAGGCCCAGCTCTGGTCACCACCCGCTGGCGCGCCCCCAGGGGCCGGAGCCGGGGCCGCCCCAGCACTGGGGGCGGGGTGGTTAGGGGCGGCCGTTGCGATGTGTGTGGCAAGGTGTTCAGCCAACGCAGCAACCTGCTGAGGCACCAGAAGATCCACACGGGTGAGCGACCATTCGTGTGCAGTGAGTGCGGCCGCAGCTTCAGCCGCAGCTCGCACCTGCTGCGCCACCAGCTTACGCACACCGAGGAGCGGCCGTTCGTGTGTGGCGACTGTGGCCAGGGCTTCATGCGCAGTGCGCGCCTGGAAGAGCATCGGCGAGTGCACACGGGGGAACAGCCTTTCCGTTGCGCTGAGTGCGGCCAGAGCTTCCGGCAGCGCTCCAACCTGCTGCAGCACCAGCGCATCCACGGCGACCCCCCGGGCCCTGGCGCTACGCCCCCGGCCCCTCCTGGTGTGCCCGAGCCTCCCGGCCCCTTTCCGTGCAGCGAGTGCCGCGAAAGCTTTGCGAGGCGCGCCGTGCTGCTGGAGCACCAGGCCGTGCACACGGGCGACAAGTCCTTTGGCTGCGTTGAGTGCGGCGAGCGCTTCGGCCGCCGCTCAGTACTGCTGCAGCACCGGCGCGTGCACAGCGGCGAGCGGCCGTTCGCCTGTACAGAGTGCGGCCAGAGCTTCCGGCAGCGCTCTAACCTCACGCAGCACTGGCGCATCCATACCGGGGAGCGGCCCTTCGCCTGTGCCGAGTGCGGGAAGGCCTTCCGCCAGCGGCCCACGCTCACGCAGCACCTGCGCGTACACACGGGCGAGAAACCCTTTGCCTGCCCCGAGTGTGGCCAGCGCTTCAGCCAGCGCCTCAAGCTCACACGTCATCAAAGGACACACACCGGCGAGAAGCCCTACCACTGCGGCGAGTGCGGCCTGGGCTTCACGCAGGTCTCGCGGCTCACGGAGCACCAGCGCATCCACACGGGTGAACGGCCCTTTATCTGCCCTGAGTGCGGCCAGAGCTTTCGGCAGCACGCCAACCTCACTCAACATCGGCGCATCCACACAGGCGAACGGCCCTACGCGTGCCCTGAGTGTGGCAAGGCGTTCCGCCAGCGGCCCACACTCACACAACATCTGCGCACCCACCGACGAGAGAAGCCCTTTGCCTGCCAGGAATGTGGCCGCCGCTTCCACCAGAGCACCAAGCTTATCCAGCACCAGCGCGTCCACAGCACCGAGTAGCTCCAGCCAGGATGCACTGCAGTGGCCGGAACACCTACTTCACCTGGTGGTTGCGAGGCTGGCGATTATATAAGTATAAGCAGGTCCACCCAGCTTATAAGGGCTTGGCCTCTGTAGGTGTTCAATAAACCGTAGATGGAAACTGGGTATTCACCCACTCAGTGCCTCCCCAACTGTGCGGTCCTTCACTGCCCACCCTCCAACCCCACAGTGCTGGGCTGGTGTGCTCCCTCTGCAACCACGTGGTTCCTGTGAGGGTTCCCCTCCACAACACCCTCCTTCACCCCCACAGAGGTGGCTCCTAGCATCACCAACCCCCGTGTGGGATGGCCCCTGTACCAAGCTTCTGGTTTACACTGAGGCAACTGACCAGCAGCAGGTGGGGCAGAACTGCCCTGGGCAGTCCAGCCTCAGCTCTCCCTGGGCAATGAACCTCGGTTTCCCAAACACAGGAAGAAATGTTCTCTGTGAGCATCCACCAAGAGTCCATATGTGCGTTGTATGGTGCCGTGCCTGATCGATCAGGGTCCAGTCAAGAGACAGAACACAGCAAATGTTTTTAACAGAGCTGCTAACTAGTTGTTAGGTAATTGACGGGACACTGAAAAGGTTGTCAGTCTGTCTTAGAAGCGGGAAGGTTCCTGAAGGAAGCAGCTAGACCCTTAGGACTAGAGGAAAAAAGGGAAGCACTGCAACTTAGAAGCTCCAGTGAGTTGCCAGTGGAGCTGGAACTCAGGCCCCTGAGAAGAAGTGGGCACTGCTGAGCTGGTCCTGGCGTCTCTTAGCTGGCAGGGACACCCTGTGGGCTTAGGACCCAGGGCTGTGAGGGGGTACTGCTCAGCTGGTCTGGAGGTCTCTGGTCTCAGAAGGGTGCCCCGTAGGCCTAGGAGACTCCTGAAGAGGGGGCACTGATGTGGGTGTCTCCAAGGGGCCCAGTGAGCCTGGTTCTGGGAGGTACATAAAAACTGCTCCTGGAAGGACCTGCTGTTGCCAGGAGGAAGAGGTGCTGCTGCCCTATTCTTTTCTCCCTTCCCAACCCGTTCCAGTCTGCCCCTAACGGAGCTGCAGGCGAAGAGTGGTGTTTGTAATATCTCTGCCCTGCACAGTGATGCCTAGGTGGGCAGGTCTGGAGCCCAGCTCTTGTCATCCCACGGAATTTTCCCTTGATACTAAGACCGGGGCCCCCAAGGGTTGGGAGAACACTCAGTCCTCAGGGAGGTTACCAGCCTCCCAAGACCACCAGTCCTCCTTGCTCCAAGTCAGCATTGATGATTCCCACGATACTACCTCTCCCACCCCAGCTCAACTGTCTAGTTACCCTCACCCTAGCAGCACTCTACTCCCTGCAGTGGTCGTGAGCGGCCAAGGCTTTCTACCATTGGTGGGAGCAGCCCCTGAAGAGTTGTACCCATGGGGATATTCAGCATCTCACCCTTAGAACTACAGGAACAAAGGGAAGCAGTGGGATCACAGCACTTCTTACAGCTAGGAGCCCAGGATCCCACTTGGATCTGCCAACCCCCAGGTTTGTGGGTGGTACTGTGCCTAAACTGCGATGCTTGCAACCTGCATGCTCCCCTCCCCACCTTGTCATGGCTACCCCCTGGGGCATGGGCCAAGCCAACCCCCAGGAGAGGACCCAGACAGGCCAGATTCTCCCTAGCCAACCAAGATCATGTGATCCAGCAGGAGCAAACTGATACCTGATAATCCAGATTCTGCCTTAGGATGTCTTTGTAAAACTCCTTTACACCTAGGAAACTATTTCCTGGGTTTAAAAACTGGAAGATTTTACCTGGAAATTCAGATTTTTCAGGACTTCCCTGTTCTTGTGTTTACAAGCAGCAGGCGATGAGGGTGTAGGACGCTGCTGATGGAACCCCAGCCAGTCTGAGAAGCAAAGGCTGCTGGCTCTGGGCCACTTTCCCTGACCTGTGGTAATCATTCCCATCACTAGAGCTGAAGGCTTCTCCCGCCCTGGCCCCATGCACATTGGAAGGTTTCAGTGAGGAGTAGATTCAGCAGCTTAGGTGAAAGCGGACAGATGCTGAAAGCGCAGGTTCAGCATACTGCAGGCTTCAGGGCAGCGTCTCCAGGACCAAGTGCCATTGCCTATTTTGGCCTAGCCATCTTCCCCTTTCATCCCATTGGCCAGGTCCTTCAGACAGCACCCCCCACATACACACACACCTCCAGTGGGTGAACTGGGTGCAGGTAACACAGGGTGAAAAGCAGTTTCAAAGAAGGGGGTCTATGTGCAGCAGGGTCCAGCTTGAGCCTTAAACCCCAGTCAAGGCCTCACTCTGGCTAGGTATCAGGCTGGCCTAGGCCCTGGGCATTTCAAGGAACTGAGACTCGAGGCTTCTTCCAGGGGTGCAGCCGGACCTTCCCCTGCTGCTTCAAGTCACCCTAACCCACAAGACTGGTGGCCTGGCCTCAGGGAAAGCAGACAAACCACCCTTGGCCAAGAGGCAACTCCTGGGCGAGGATCTGCAGAATAAGCGGGGTGGCGCCTGGGCCCCTCCGAAGGCAAGTGCCACCACACCAAGCGCTCGCGAGCACGATGGTTTCCGCGGTGACGGCCGGAAGTCGCTGACCCGCAGAGTTGTTTCCTCCCGCCGTCCCAGACACACTGAGTTGTGATTGGATGGGAAGCTGACTCCCCGCCTACATCCCCTTTTTCAGATAGTGGGGAAAGCGGTGAAGCCGCAGTGCGTCTCCGCTGGAATTGGGGGCCCACGCCCAGAGCGGCCCGGCTCCGCCCCCACATCGCATTCCCCAAGTGTCCAACCCGACAGGTCTTCCTCTACACCACCTTAACCCTCCAGAGTGCTTACCACCATCTGGCACAATACATGTTTTGTTAGTTTACCTCAATCAGAATCTCCAGGAACAGGGATCTTTGGGTTTTCGATGGGACAATGAAGGTGCTCGACCTCGCACCCTCTGGGTAACACCTCTAGTCTCACTCAGGGTCTCGCCGCGATCACCCTGCCTTTGTCTGTGACCCATGGGGTCAAAAGCTCTGACCCACTCGCGCCGCGCTCTGCACAAGCACAACGTAGGATGACGTGACTGCGAGCAAAACAGCCCACGTCTGCCCCACTCAAAGATGGCCGCTAACCCGGCTTCCTGCCCGACCCCGCTACGGTCGCCGGAAGTGACCTGCAGGGCAGCCGAAGCGTCATTTCCATGAACGGAAATTCCCGAGTCCAGCCGAAGGAGGCCGAACCCCAAACTCCATCGCTGAGCAACAAGTTTGCGGCGGCTGCGCAGGCGCACAACGCAGGCCGGGCGGGAAGAGCCAAAGCGGACAGGCGGCGGAAATATCCGAAGCGGCGGGCGCCCGAAGCCGTTGCCGACCTCCCCACTAAAGCCGCTACTGCCGCGGAAACCGATCCTCCAGTACTCAGCCCCCGTCACCGCGGCTGCCGCGTCCTCCTCCCACCCCGAGCCGCAGCTCCCTCGCGGACGGATCAGCTGAGCGGCCAAACGGCGCGGCCCGGAGAAACCCGAGTCCGCAGCTGCAGCGGGGCCTGAGACCAGAGCGGGCGAGGGCAAGGAAGGAGCCGCCGGGGGCGATAGGGGCGGGGCCGGGCGGGCCCGAGAACAGCCGAGTTTGGCCGAGCGCTGCCGTTCGAGCCCGAGACTCCAGGCCAGGCCGGAGCCGGACTACGGGAGCCGAGGCGGGCCGCGCGGTGGGCGCGGAGCAGAGCAGAGCGGCGCGACAGGCCGGGCGGGTGGCGAGAGCCGCGGAGGCCGCAGCGGCGGGTCCGAGGAGCAGAGGCGACGCGGGCGGCGGCGGGGGGCCGGGTGGCCGGGGTCCCGGGCCCCGCGGCGGCGGCAGCGGCGGCGGCGGCGGCAGGATGATCAAGCTGTTCTCGCTGAAGCAGCAGAAGAAGGAGGAGGAGTCGGCAGGCGGCACCAAGGGCAGCAGCAAGAAGGCGTCGGCGGCGCAGCTGCGGATCCAGAAGGGTAGGGGGTCAGGGGATGGGTTTGGAGCCAGAGGTCGGAGGTCAGGGCCTGAGGCTGGGTGATGTGGGAGTCAGGAGGGGATCATGCGATCGCCGAGGGTCAGAGCTGGAGGGCCCCTAGTGTAGCGGGTCGGAAGTCAGGTCTTGAGAGTTGGGGTCATGCAGTCACGGGGAGGGGGTCAGAGATAGGGGCCCGGTATGTAGTGGTTTAGGATATTAGGAAGGCCTGCTGTCTGGTACGAGGGACTCGGAATCTCAGAGTCAGGCAGTGGAGTGGAGGAGCTGGGGACTCGAGAGTCTGGGGGTTAGACGGGAACTTGGGTTTGGGGTGACAGGAGGAAAAGAGAGGGATAGTAGAGGCCAGGGGTTGGGGATATGAGTGGGAGAGGATTTAGTGTATTATGTTGGGGTCTCTGGGAATCTCAAGAGTCAGACAGGTGGAGTAGGTTGGAGGACCCGAGACTCATGGGCCTCAGAGTCACAGCAATTTGGGGTATGGGGTGACAGGTGGAGGAGAGAAGGTTAGTGACTACCTACCAGGGATTGCAGACAGGCATGAGGGGAAATTTAGGCTATTGTGCTGTGAACCTCGGAGTCAGAGGGAGTGGGCTAGGGTGATGAGGGTTTGGGGACTTGAGAGTGTGGGGGTCAGATGGGAAGCTGGGTCTGAGTGAGAAGAGGAAGGACAGTGAGGACTGAGGGTTGGTGAGGGTAGGCAGAATCCTTGACTTTGGGTGGACAAGTAGGAACATCATGGATGAGGAGCCTGGGGTTTAGGGTGGTCAGAGGATGTTTGGGAGTGGGGGCATTTGGGAGCTATGGATGCAGAAAATTGGGGTTTTACCCTGGGCCAGGAGTTGGGACATGCAGACACAACTGAACATGCATGTTTGGGGTATGCTGTGTATCCACAAGAGCCAAATGGGAGAAGGGAGAGGGCTGGAGGTGTGGCACACAGCCCAGGACAGAGGCTTGGGGGTCCAGGAGGAGGCCAAGGGGGCTCTGCTAACAACACCTGCCCTAAGTGTCCTGCTGTCTCCCTCTCTCTCACTTTTTCCCCCTCCCTCTTTCTGTCCTCCACTGTCTGCTGCCCAAACTCAGACATAAACGAGCTGAACCTGCCCAAGACGTGTGATATCAGCTTCTCAGATCCAGACGACCTCCTCAACTTCAAGCTGGTCATCTGTCCTGATGAGGTGAGGGTGCATATGGCTGGATTCCCAGGAGCAGATCAAGAGTGTCCCCACTGAGAGGAGGGAGACATGTTCTGTCTGTCAGGCCCCACAGGATGGAGCCCTAAAATCTTCTCCCCCTTTCCCTCCCAGGGCTTCTACAAGAGTGGGAAGTTTGTGTTCAGTTTTAAGGTAAGTCCCAGGTGGGCAGGGATGGCTCCCTGGACTGAGGAGGCAGCAGCTGAGGCCCTTCAAGGCACCAGTCCATTTCCCTTTTCTTTTCCTGGAGCCAGGTGGGCCAGGGTTACCCGCATGATCCCCCCAAGGTGAAGTGTGAGACAATGGTCTATCATCCCAACATTGACCTCGAGGGCAATGTCTGCCTCAACATCCTCAGGTGAGGGCACTGGCCCTCTACTGCCCTCCCCAGCCCTGCCTGTCAGACCCCCCTCATGGTCTTGTGGGCACTACATCAGTCTTTATGTCTTCCCACCCCTTTGTTGTCTGTGGTTTCTTCATTTCCCAGTCATCTTCCTTATGGCCTGACCTTGGTTTTCTCCCTGGCCTTGGCCTGCTCCACACCCTCCCTCCCAATCTCTCACATTCTCACTCTCCTATGCCCTGGATCTGACCTGCCCAATACCAGAGGGGCCTATGGCAGCCTCCCACTCACCAAGCCCTGACCCTGATGCTCTCTGTCCACAGAGAGGACTGGAAGCCAGTCCTTACGATAAACTCCATAATTTATGGCCTGCAGTATCTCTTCTTGGTGAGTAGGAATAGGTGGTTGGGTCTGGGGAGATTGGTCTTCTGTCTCTCTGGCCTATTGACCCCACCTGTACTGGCCACAGGAGCCCAACCCCGAGGATCCACTGAACAAGGAGGCCGCAGAGGTCCTGCAGAACAACCGGCGGCTGTTTGAGCAGAATGTGCAGCGTTCCATGCGGGGTGGCTACATCGGCTCCACCTACTTCGAGCGCTGCCTGAAATAGGGTTGGCGCATACCCACCCCCGCCACGGCCACAAGCCCTGGCGTCCCCTGCAAATATTTATTGGGGGCCATCGGCAGGGGGTTGGGGGGCAGCCGGTGGGGGAATTCCCTGCCTTGGCCTTGCCTCCCCTTCCTGCTACCTGCCCCTAGTTTGTTTTTTTTTTTTTTTTACCACCACGTGATTAAGGTCGGCACTGCCTCCCCCGACCCACTCAGCGATGGGAAATGAATTGGCTTGTCTAGCCCCCCTGCTGGGTGCTTGTTCAGCCCCCACTCTGGGCTGTGGAGTGGGTGGGCAAGGGGCCTGGGTAGCTGGGCCCAGGCAACCCACCCTTCCACCTCTGGAGGTCCCACCAGGCTATTAAAGGGGAATGTTACTGCATGGCCTCTGCTTCTTACTTCTGTCGGGTGGGAGGGGCAGCTGGGGTCCACTAGGGCCTGTAAAGCTGGGGCGGTGGAACGTGTGGTAACAGGTAGCATTGGAGCACCCTACAACAGACTGCACAGTGCCTAGGGCAGCTCTGGACTTGATGGGGATACCAGGCCTGAGCCTCGGGTTGGTTGGGATGAAGCCCACTCTGGGATGAGAAGTGTAGTCAGGATCCAGTGATCTCTGGCTTCCTGGCCAAGAGGCCAGCACAGTGGAAGGGACAAGCCATCTCTAGCTTTGCCCCCTTTCTTGTGTGGGTGGGCCCACAGAGGAGGAAAAGCCTCCTGAGGCTCCTTCTATCTGAAACCTCAGGCAGAAGTTAGGGTCTCACGGATAAGCTGGGTCCTCAGGTGGAGATTGGGTGGAAATCGCCCAAAGGTGCACAACCTTCGCCTGAGCGCCCACCCTGGTACAGGCTTGGGTCACTCGGGCCGGGAGTCAAACATGAAACACCTTCCGACGCGCGGAGGAAACGAGAGCTGTTGCGCATGCGCTCGGACACCGGCCCTCTCCAGGGCAAGTACGCACGCGCGCTCTGGAAGCCTCCCAGCCTTCCGGGTGCGGGAGGGGTGTGTTACGTCACGTCGTTTAATCCGGAAACGGCGGCGGAGGAGACAGAACCGAGGGGCCTCAGTTGAGGGGTAAGCGGGGAATCCGAGAAAAAGAAGCGTGACCCGGAAGCGGAAACGGGTCCCCGTCCCAACTCCGGTGAGTGGCCCCTGCTGGACCGTGAATCCCGGGCGGGCGTGCGGGCGGCAGCGTACGAGGCCTTCTACTCGCCCGGGTGTCTGGTGCCTCCCTTCTCCCTGGGACCCTGTTTTCATCACCAAGGTCTCTACCACCACCTTGCCTCGGTGCCGGGCCCACTTACTCTCAGTCCTCGGTGTATACTGCGACCCAGCCTCCATCATCCCATCCTCGGTGTGCTGGATGCCCCAGTGGCCCCAACCGTCTCCCTCAACATTCAGGGTCATTCACATCCTAATGCCTTGTCCAAAGCTTCACAGCCCCACATTCACCTGTTCTTGGTACTTAGGGTCTCCGCCTATCCTGTCCTCTATCAAAAGCCCCACAGTTGCCCTGTCCTCGGTGCTCAGGGTCCCAAAAACACCAGTGCGCCGACTGGCGTTGCCCTCCGCTTGCCCTCCGCTCTCAGTCTATCAGGGACTCCAGGGCTTCACCCATGGGGCTAGAGAGGGCAGCTGAACTTGCAAGCCTTCACTTCTGTGGGAGCATGGCGATGAAGGAGGGTCTTGGGTCAGCACATGATGGATAATTTTCAGCTCTGCCTGTCCCCCTTTATGTGTCCCCGGGACAGTCCCAGTGTTCTCAACTCTTCCCTTTTGGCCCCTTATTCGTGCGTCCAGTCTCCATTAGCCGCTTCCCATTTGGCAAAGTTCCCGTGACCCTCTTCTGATTCTTGCCCTCCTTCTGGGCCCCTTGTCCTACAACTGGGCCTCACATCTGTCTCAGGCCTGCTAGTGGGCTCCTACCACCATGGACCTGTTGTTCGGGCGGCGGAAGACGCCAGAGGAGTTACTGCGGCAGAACCAGAGGGCCCTGAACCGTGCCATGCGGGAGCTGGACCGCGAGCGACAGAAGTTAGAGACCCAGGAGAAGAAAATCATTGCAGACATTAAGAAGATGGCCAAGCAAGGCCAGATGGTGAGTGTGGGTGGTCAGGGGCAAGTTGCTGTCAGTCAGGCACGGCTGTTAACAGCAGTGAACAAAACAGACCAGACACCAAACATAGGTGCTTTCAGCAAAACGAGTGCAATGAAAGGTCAGCAGGGCGACCCTAGTTTGGAGGTCTGGAAGGCTGCCTACAAGGAACTGGTATGAGAACCAAGGCTTGAGTGATGAGAGTGAGCCTACAGATCTGGGAAGGGAATGTGTCAAGCAGACAGACAGCAAATGTAAAAAGCCTCGGCAAAATGGGAGATGACAGGTGAGCTTCAAGAGTTGGGCATTGGCCAGACAATTCAGAATTATGGGCCACAGTGGGAGCGGAGTTGAAAGGTTAGGGATTAAGGTTGTGGGTGAGGTGGCTCACACCTGTAATCCCAGCACTTTGGGAGGCTGAAGTGGGCTGATCACCTGACATCAGGAGTTCAAGAACAGCCTGGCCAACATAGTGAAACCTATCTCTACTGAAAATACAAAAATTAGCCGGGCGTGGTGGCTCATGCCTTTAATCCCAGCTACTCAAAAGGCTGAGGCAGGATAATTGCTTGAACCCGGGAGGCGGAGGTTACAGTGAGTCAAGATCGTGCCACTGCACTCTAGCCTGGGTGACAGAGCAAGACTCTGTCTCACTTAAAAAAAAAAAAAAAAGTAACTGTAACGATAATCTAGCTGGGCGCGGTGGCTCATGTATGTAATCCCAACATTTTGGGAGGCTGAAGTGGGTGGATCACCTAAATCAGGAGTTTGAGACCAGCCTTGCCAACATGGCGAAACCCTGCTCTACCAAAAATTAGCCAGGCATGGCAGTGCGTGCCTGTAATCCCAGCTACTGGAGAGGCTGAGGCAGGAGAATCGCTTGAACCTGGGAGGCAGAGGGCGCAGTGAGCCAACATTGTGCCACTGCACTCCAGCCTAGGCGACAGAGCAAGACTCCATCTCAAAAAAAAGATAAGGATAAGCTATGGTCAAGAGGCCGGTAAGAGACAGCCAGAACCAGTAGGGAGAGCATGAAGAAGGAACAGAGCCTTTGATGGGTAAGAAGAGTTTGGCCTGAACAGGCAGAGAAAATACCTTTTCTTGGGATGGGCAACTAGTATGCTTGGAGAGGAAATCAAAAGCTGAGCAAATCAAAAGCTGAGCCTCAGATTGGTTTGTATGTGATTCTGGATAGTTTGAGGTATGGGTTTGTATTAGGTGGAGGAAGAAGCAGATTCTTTGTCTAGGCTGGGAATAAAAATTGAGGAATGGCTGTTTTAAGTCAAAAGAATGACTGAAAACATGGAGGCAAAAGGACCCCTAAGGAATGAGCCTGGGGCCTTTCTTTTACCATTTACAGATCAGGAGAAGTGAGGAGGACCTTACAAAGGAGCCCAGGGAGTTGATGGCCCAAGAGGCAGAGGGTTAGGTCAAGATGGAGGGACCAGTAACCACTGGGTTAGCCACAGTCTGGACACTTCAATGAGAATGGTGGAATTGCAAATGGCGGCGGGGGGGGGCAACCACCAACTAATGGGGTGTCAAGTATAGTATAATCCCATTCCTGTGTCCTTGATAACCCTCGTCCGCTCTGCAGGATGCTGTTCGCATCATGGCAAAAGACTTGGTGCGCACCCGGCGCTATGTGCGTAAGTTTGTATTGATGCGGGCCAACATCCAGGCTGTGTCCCTCAAGATCCAGACGCTCAAGTCCAACAACTCAATGGCACAAGCCATGAAGGGCGTCACCAAGGCCATGGGTACCATGAACAGACAGGTGCGCTTTTCCCAATCCCCCTTCCCACTCCCACTGACCCATACGGACCACACTCACACTCCTCCCACTTCCAGCTGAAATTGCCCCAGATCCAGAAGATCATGATGGAGTTTGAGCGGCAGGCAGAGATCATGGATATGAAGGAGGAGATGATGAATGATGCCATTGATGATGCCATGGGTGATGAGGAAGATGAAGAGGAGAGGTATGGAGAAATTGGGAGGGTACAGATGTTTGCCTGAGGGAAACTGGGAGGGTAGAGATGTTTGTCTGGCCCTCATGGAATAACGCTTAGCCCTCATTGAGTTACATCTCTTCCCTAGTGATGCTGTTGTGTCCCAGGTCCTGGACGAGCTGGGACTTAGCCTGACAGATGAGCTGTCAAGTGAGTGCTCCAAATCCTGGGCCCCATTTCCCACCCAGTGCCCAGCCACAGCCCTAATCCCTCCCTCTCTCTGCATTACTCCCCTCCACTGCATTTCCCACTCAGCCTGAATCCCCCTGCTCTAACCCCTGCTTTCTCTGCAGACCTTCCCTCAACTGGTGGCTCTCTCAGTGTGGCTGCTGGTGGGAAAAAAGCAGAGGCCACAGCTTCAGCCCTAGCTGATGCTGATGCAGACCTGGAGGAGCGGCTTAAGAACCTGAGGAGAGACTGAATTCCCCAACGCTCCCAAGATAACCAGTGGATGCCCAGGATCTTTTACCATAACTCCTCTGTAATAAAGGAGATTGGACACTAGTCTCTAAGCCCATGTGATTTTTGGCTAGGGTCCCTGGGAGGACAGGTATAACTAAAGCAAGAGGCACTTGGCACAAGGCTAAGGGGTTGGGGTTTGGGGCAGGGGTGGACAAGCAAAGTCCACCTGGGATTTTCAGGGGTTCACAGCTTAAGGTGAGCTGTGGGTCCTGCTGTCACCTCTCCCAAGATAGATGATAGATGATAGATAGATGGATAGTGGATACCCCACACACTCTGAGAGGATCTCGAGTCCAGGCCTCCCATCTTCCCGGATGTAGTGCCCAAAATTGTTTTGGTCCAGTGATGTGAGGACAGTCCAAACCAACCAGTAGAGGCAAGGGGGCAGCCTTGGGATTCACAGGGCTGAACTATAGCTAAATCAGGGATGAATGTTAAGTGGCCAAGCAAAGGGGGACAGGAACAAAACCAGATGTGGAAGGTGTCAGTTCACTGTGGTACCATCCGAGGATGAGAAACAGCTATAGCACCAAAGCTTAGCAACCACTCAGTAGAGCGGCTGTGCTACACCTGGGGCTAGATCTACACAGGGCTGCAGGTCAGCTCACACCTACCCAGCAAGCCTCCAGTGTGTACAACCTTTGCTCTGTGTGACCCTCCCCACAGCCAGAAAGGGCCAGGATGCATACTCTTCTCCACTCCCTAGGCATCCATACAGATGGGGGTTCAGGTAGGCTGGGGACAAGACCACCCCCACCAGGGCCACCAGTGCTTGATAAAGCTGATTAGTAGTCAATAAACCAGGCCCCAGGACCACAGCCCCACCAACCAGCCAAGGCCTGAGGAACTGGTGAAGTTTTTATTAAATCCACAGAAGTAAAAACCATATCGTGAGGAACTGGGGGATGGGGCCACCAAGGAATGGGAGTCAGGCCACCAAGGGAGTGGGGATGGGGTGACAGGACAGAGAAGAGAGCCAAGCTGGGCTGGCAATGGGGGCTCCAGCCTCAGGGGCCATCACCAGGGCCACCAGACAGCTCCTGGGAACTCAGGCCAGCACCAGGCAGGCTCATCGGCGGGGGCTCCACCAGCACAGCAGAGAACTTGGTGTCACCGAAGGCCTCGTTCATGCGCGTCTCGAAGAAGCGCTGCAGGCCGATGATGGACTGCACGTCTGCCTTGTCCTAGGCCAAGCAGGAATGTAGTGGATGAATGGGTCCTAGTTCTTTCCTTCACATCTCCCCCTACCCACAGCCCCTCCATTCCACTGGCTCACCTCAGTTAACTTGTTGAATTGCTTGAACATGCGGCCCACATCCTGGGCAAACTCCTGTGGGGAGCTATAGGGAGGTGACAACTTCTCCTGGAGGCGGGCACGGATCAGTGTCAGATCCAGGGTGCCACCAGGCTGGTCCTGCAGGCAGAGATCACACATACAGGCACAGGTTGAGGGTGAGACCTGCCAGGCACCACCCACTTCCCCTCTCTAGTTCTAGGACTCACCAGGGAGAAGGTGGAGTCGGTAGCCAGCTGATGCAGAGGGCGGCAGGGCTCATGACAGAACAGGGCCAGCAGTACACGCTCACATTTCTATAGATAGTGTAAGACATGTCACAGCTCTGGGCAGCACCTATAAAGCCATTCTGGGCAACCCCACCTAAGTAACCCCAGCCCTCACCCGCTGGTTGACTGGCGAGAGCTTGGCCACCACGCCAGTGCTGTCTGCACCATCCAGGCTGAGGCTGCCATCCTCCTCCTTCAGGTCAGGGAGCACGTGGCACAGTGAGCAGCTCCACTCCTCCCTAGGGGTAAGAGAATCAGGGTCTGCACGTGATCCTGTCCAGAGAGCCCACACCACACTAGAGCCCCACCAGCCTCACACTCACCCTGGAACGTCCTGCAGGGCAGGCAGGTGGCAGTCCAGGTGGAAACAAAACTCACACTGGTTGCACATGACCAGATCACCTGGCTTCTGGCAGACACGGCAAATGGTGGCACTGTCATCCAGGGTTCCCGGACCACCACCTGGAGCTGAGGTACCTTCAGGAGCCACCACCTCCAGCCCTGAGCTGGTGCTACCACTGGGTGAGGCCAGGCGAGGACCCTCGGTACCAGGACCCTCCGCAAGAGCCATAAGCACAGGTTTGGTCTCAGGGCCCTCAGTGGCAGGAGGAGGGGCTCCAATGGCAGCCTCCGTCTCCTCCTCCTGCAAAGTGGTGATAAGGGGTGGTCAGTAGCGTCCAGACCTGGACTATAGGCTTCATTCCACAGGTATAGTTCTTTGGGACAGGCATACCTTGACAATGGCCATGCCAGCCAAGGGTGGGGCACCAGGGGTTCCTGCAGGCACAGTCCCTGGCTGCCCGGCAGCTGCAGCAGCAGCGCCACGTTCAATAACAATAAGGTTGTAGTCCTCAGTGGTACTGCCTGGGAAGACCTTGAAGACGGGTGGCTGGCTGTCAGCAGTGAGGTCCAGGTCCAGGCGTTCAAGGCTCACTCGTGGCACCTTGCGCATAAGGCCGCTCACCTCGCCCTCACCTGAGCGGGACCTGTAGGTGCAGAAACCTGGCATAAGCACACCCCCACCCTCCATCCACCTCTACCCATCCATTCTCCACCCCAGGGGAACTGCCATGCTCACCGTTTCACACCTGATACATGGGGCTCTGCACTTGAGTAGGGATCATCTGCTTAGAAAAAATGGAGAAAGACTGGCAGGTTGGGGTAGAAACAGCACTGAGGCCCTTCCCCAACCACCAGGCAGACCCACTCACCTGACCCAAAGCCATAGCCTTCCTGCACCTCCATAGGCTGTGAACAAAGCAGAGCCCTCTGCCTCAGTGGAACAGGAACCCTACTACCCTACAGGACCCCATTCCCTGCCCACCCCTCCCTGGGTCCTCTCTCCTGTTCACCTGGCTGCTGCCGGAGCCCTGCTTGCTCAGTGGCCCTGGGGCTCTTGGAGGAGCCATGGGTGCAGGGCCTGTCGAGTTAGTGCCAGGACGCTCTGCCACAATCTTGCCTGCACGAAGAGAGAAACATAAACAGGTGCTGCTTGTGAGGTATTAATAAGGTAGAGCAAGGTAGAGCTGGGACCCACCGAAGGCCTCGGCACTCTTGGTCCAGGCATTGAGGTCCCACTGAAACTTCATCTCGCCGTGTGGCTCCACAGGATCCACAATCATCTTGAGGGCCCGGTGCAGCTGGAAGTAGATCTGGTTGGGAGTGAAAGGCAGGGAAGAATGAGCACACCAACAACAAACAGGGATGTGAGGTATTGGGAGCCACCTGACTGGAACCCACTGGCCAGGAGCCCACCAGTACACACCAACTTCTTAGAAAGCAGAAGGGCTGTGTTGTTGTCACTCTCCAGAGCCCAAGAAGCAAAGCGCAAGATGTGCTCCTGGTGCTTCTGGATCTTGGTCATGGTCCAGTGCTGCCGTTCCAGGCGCTCCTGCTGCCCCTCAGTCACTTTCTGCAGATGGAAAGTTGCATGAGGTAAGTAGAGAACACTAGGAGGTCTCCTCACCCTGGACAGCATGATGCATCACAGAGGACGCTCAGGGACCCTCTCATTGGCACAAGGCCTACCTGGGCATCATTGACCAGCACACGGCCCCGCTTATTCAGCTCCTTCATGATCTGCAGGATGGCCATCTTGACATCCACTTGCACACGCTTCTGTACATCAGACACCTGGCGGATCCTAGGGAACAGAGGAAGTCAGGCTAGGAAAGGTCTTGCTGCCCTGGGCCATCCCCACAGCCCCAGAACCCACACTTACGAGCTGCGAACCTCCTTGGTGCTCTTCTGCAATGTTGCATGTTTGTCCCCAAGGCGCTTCACCAGTGAGGCCAGGAGTTTACGCTGGTTCCTCACTGCATCCTCTAAGAACTGGTACCTGAGAGCAGACAGATGTGTTCCTGAACACTGAGCTGGGAAATGGGTGGCACCCACCCACCCTCTATGCCTTGGGACTCACTGGTGGTCCTTGTGGGCATTGAGCTGGCAGTCTCGGCAGGTGAGAGTATCACAGCTCTCACAAAACAGCACAAGGGGTTCATGCTTGTGTACGTTGCAATAGACGGTACGTTCACCATCCCGAGACTTGGCTGGCCCTGGGGAGTGAGAATCATAAGGCTGGACCTTGCCCTTCACCACCCCCAACTCAGGAAGCAGACTGAGCGTGGGACTCATTTCCTGCCTGTTCTGTGACACTAGGCCATCTACTGGGAAGATGTAGAGGGTGTGGCGAGGGAAGAACACAGGCCTACAAGCCCAACTCCTTGCTCCCAAAATTCTCTACCCCAAGATAGCTGAGAAATACATCCCTTTCTTCTACCTTCTGAAGGTGACAACAATGTAAGGGTAAGGGGAACAACCTCTGGAAAAAGAGGACTGCCCCCACCTTCCTCACACTGTTCCCTTTACTGAAAACTTGTCCCAAGTAGACATACTCAGAATTCTGCCTATAAACCACCCTGGACGTTTTCTTCTCCTTTCATAGTTAACCTCCTCCCTCTTCCCTGACAAGAGAACACCAGGGTCTTTTTATTTTTTTGGAGACAAGAGTCTTGCTCTGTCGCCAGGCGCGCCAGGCTGTAGTGCAATGGCGCAATCTCGGCTCACTGCAATCTCTGCCTCCTGGGTTCAAACAATTCTCCTCCTCAGCCTCCCGAATAGCTGGGACTACAGGCGGGCGAGCACCACCATACCCAGCTAATTTTTGCATTTTCTAGTAGAGACAGGGTTTCACCATGTTGGCCAGGATGGTCTCCATCTCTTGACCTCGTGATCCACCTGCCTCGGCCTCCCAAAGTGCTGGGATTACAGGCGTGAGCCACCACACCCAGCCACACCAGGGTCTCTTACAATCCAAGGGCCCAGAGAAAACCTTGCAGAGCCTCTCATACTGGGAGATGAAATGTCAAACCGGGACCCTCAGAATGGTAGTCACACACCCCTCTCAAGCAGGATCTTGGTGCTCAGAATAATCCCACTCAAAGACCAACACATTAGTAACCTCCAAAAGCTGTTTCCCCATTAGAAAACTGATCAAGCACACTGGTCCGCAACATACCAACCAAATCCAAAATACGCAGCATTAGAGCTCATTGGGGAAAGAGACTTCCCCAATGCCACCCACTCCTGCACCCTGACCCTTGCCTGAAACATCTGGAATCTAGGACACCCTGCAGCCCCTGCCTATCCCTCCTGGCTCCTCAGGCCCCACAGCCACCATCTTCCCACCATCTTTCACCAATGCTATCCTCTGGGATGGAAAGAATCACAGTATGGCTAGCAAAAGGCCACTCATGGAAGGAATCTGGGCCAAAAACTGAGCTAGATTCAAAAGACTCTCAAGTTCCCTTCCAAACCAAAGCTAGTATATGTCTACGAAAAGCTGGAAATGCCAAACCAAACTCTGGGTAAGTCGCTACCAAGTCAAACCTAAAACACTTTCAGAAATCATCATCACTTATATAGTCCACGGACCCACAAAACCTCACTTTCACTAGCAGTGTCTTACACCAGGTGTGTGCCAGGGAACCACTAACCCAGTAAGCCCTTCACACCATGCCTTTCCCTGTTTGCACATGCTAGGCCCTTCACCACCAGGACTGAGAAGTGCCGGATAAGCATCCTTAAACCCTTTGTACCCCCCTGCAGCACAGTAGGGTATCCCCTGTCTCCCGTTCCTGTTCCCTCCCACCTACACCCCGAAGACTACACACCACAACCCCAGTTTTCCTACTTTTGGAGTTGTGCCCTCAGGCCCTTCAGGTGGCACCCCCTAGAGAACTCTAGAACCCATCCACCAGATGGAACCAACATTATGAAAGCAGCTGAGGGCACACTGGGGACCAATTCCAACAGCCCCCTCAGCCTCATGTACCAGTAGAGCGCACAGTGTGGTCCTTGGTGTACTTCACCCGCTGGTGTGCCTCTACACACGTCTCACACAGAGGCTCCGAGCACTCCACACAGTAGCTGGTGGCTGGGGCATTATCCTCACAGCTAGTGCAGCACTGCCAGACAAAGACAAGATCAGAGAAGGCAAGACAACCTGATAGGTCCACATTTACATTCCAGAAAATACAACCCGAGATCAAGACTGGTTTCTGGACCCAGCCTAGGCAGCCCACCCAGAGCCTTGGGAAAGGGAAGTTAACAGCCTGGAGCTGGTGCCAAGCTCCTCCTGGCCACATGCCCCCTCCCCGTAAGCACAGACCTCCTTGTGGATGCTGAGGTAGGACGCACCTGGTTCGCATCCTGGGCGTCGGTGGCAGTCTTGCTGCCACTATCACGCATGAAATAATTCTCCACGATGTCTTTGGAGAAGCATTGTTGCTTGCACACAGGACAGTCCACCACTTTGAGAGGCAGCAACGTGGGAGACTGTTACAAGTTCCCACCCAGGCTATGGCCCCGCCACATCCCCCTGCTGGGGGACCCCGACCATGATCCCGCAGCGAGCCAGCCCCTTCCCTCCCCGAGCCTCTTTTTCTCCAACTCAAAAGTCCCATCTCAGCGACCAGCCCAGACCCACGTTCCTATGCAGAACCCAGAAAGTACTCCCAGTGCCCTAAGCACCCATCCTCTTGCCCAGGTGGCATCCTCATCTCTGCACCCAGTCGGAATCAAAGGCAGAGAGTGGGGGAGGGATGGTCGGAGCCCCGACCACTTCGTACTTACCTGCGCCATCTCCCGCCGCCCCGCCGTCCCCCGAACTGTTGGCGGAGGCGGGCGCCGCAGAGCCTAGGCAGGCACTACAGGCCGAGTGCAAACAAGGCAGCAGGCGGGGCTCCCTCTCGGGTCGCAGGCGTTCTCTGCACACGCCGCAGTGCTCCAACAGCTCCAGCGCCTCGGCGCCGCCCCCCGCGGGCGACGACGCCGCAGCCGAGGCCGACGCCGAGGCTGCGGCCGAAGAGGCGGTGGTGCGCTTTTCGCCGCCAGCGGAGCCCTCGCCCGGACCCGGGCTGCCAGAGGCGGCCGAGGCCGCTGCTGCCGAGGCTGCCGCCGCCGAGGCCGCCATTCACACGCCGCCGGGGGCGCCCAGGGGCGGAGGAGGGGCGCGGGGCCCGCCGCGCAGGCGCAGACGCGCTCGCCGCCAACTGCTGGGCCGCTGCTGCCGCCGCCGCCGCCGCCGCGAGGCCGATCGCCGCCACGGGCCTCCTGGGCTGCTGCCCACCGCGCGCGGGACGCTGCTGCGACACGGCCAGCTGCTGCTTGCTCGCCTTCCGAAGGCGCCGCCCGCACTTCTCCCCCAGCGGCCGCCGAAACCCTCACCACGCGGCGAAGGCACAACCGCTCGCCCGCGCGCTGCTAGCAGAAAGAGCCGCGACTGAGGGGCGGGACAGAAATAACTGGCGCCGACGACGCCGCGCACGCGCATGGGGCGCCGCACGCCCGGGGGCGGGGCCCAGGACGGTCGGTGCGGGGGAAAGGGACCCAGTACGCACGCGCCCACTCCGGGTCCCTCCACCACCGCCAACCCCACCTCGGTGGGGCTCTGATGGAGGCGGGGCAGGGCATATGTGACGTCACTGCCGCAATTTAATCCGCCAGCGGGGCGTGCGCACCTTTATAGAGTGTGATTCCCCTCTCAGCTCCACCTCCAGACCACACCGAGGCGGGCCGTTGTGCGCCCAAGCGCATGGGCAGTCCGTACCACCCCCTCAACCAGCGTCTCTTCGCCCCGCGTAGAGTCTTCTTCAGCCTCGGCGTAACTTAGAATTCGGGATAGGGGGCAGGGCCGATGGGGAAGTGGGCGGGGCCAGGATCGAGTGAAGGGCTGTGCCCAGGGGAGAGGGGAGGAGAGTCTGCATCCTACTAGGAGGGAGACATCTCCTGTGTAAGCGCAAAGGCTGACTTTTGGAATTTAGCCACCTTATGGTTAAACTTGAGAAACACAGAAACTTGCAAATCAAATGTAGATCACGGCCGGGCGCCATGGCTCATCCCTGTAATCCCACCACTTTGGGAGGCGAGTCGGGAGGCTCCATTTAACCCAGGAGGCCGAGGCGCGGTGGGCAGGGACTGTGCCACTGCACGCCAGCCTAGAGAACAGATCGAGAAAAACGTTTTTGTTTCGGTCTGTCGCCTAGGCTGGAGTGCAGTGGCGCGAACTCGGCTCACTGCAACCTCCGCCTCCGGGGTTCAAGCAATTCTCCTGCCTCAGCCTTCCGAATAGCTAGGATTACAGGCGCTCACTACCACGCCCGGCTAATTTTTGCATTTTTAGTAGAGACGAGGTTTCACCATGTTGGCCAGGCTGCTGTCGAACTTCCGACCTCAGGTGATCCACTCGCTTCGGCCTCCCAAAGTGCTGAAATTACAGGTGTGAGCCACTACGCCCGGTCCCCCCGCCCAAAAAAATGTAAATCACAAGAGGCTACAGAGCAATGAGTGTGAAATCCCACCCAGCCCCCCAGGCGTCCCCTCCGCATGTTTTAGTCAGCAGTTACCCTGACCCTCTTCCTGGTGGGAAAACTGAACCTCAACAGTGGGGAGTCCCAAGGAGGGAAGGAAGCAGGTCTTTGTGGGGAGAATCCTGTCTGAGGGAAGCAGGGTCTGTGTGGGTAGTTGAGCCCTGTCTGAGGAGGGAAACAGGGTCTGTGTGGGGAGAATCCTGACAGAGCAGGGAAGCAGGGTTTATGGGAGAACCGTCTGAGGGACGCAGGATCTGGAGGGGAGGGATGCTGTCTAAGGGGAGAAGCAGGGTCTGTAGGTAGAGGCGAACCCGCCTAGGGACTATCAGCGCGTTGAAAACCTTGAGGCTGGTCCCGGGGGGCGGGGGAGTGTGTGTTTCAGCCCCCAGTGCAGGGTCCCTGGTGTCCGGAGGTCTCCGGGCCAAGTGACAACGGTGGGGTGGGGGGTAGGTGGCAGCGTCTGGAGGATGTTTGGAGGCCGCGAGGACTGGCGCGAACAACCATGAAACCCACTCGCCACTCCCGAGGTGCACACAGGTAAAGGGGGCGAGCCGGGCGGGGCGTGAGGGTAACGGGTCACAGCCTCCCCAGGCCCCGCTCCCAGGTGCCCGCACGTGGCGGCAGCACTGGCACGTCGGCCGCTGGGCCGGGTGTGGCCTTTGTTCCTGACGGAGACTGGGGGCTGTGGGGCTTTGTCCCCGCCCCTGCCTTTGTTCCAGCCCTGGCGCGCTGCCCCCGAAATCCGGGCCCGCCCCCTCCGCGGCATAGTCACCGCCTCCACGCCCAGCCTGCCCCTTCTGCGCCACGCCTCGCGAGCCAGCTCGCCCCCTCCAGCCCACCACCCTGACTAGGCCCTAGCCCCGACCCTTGCTTCCTTCCTCTGATAATAGGGAAAGTTGGTGGCAGAGGCTGACGCGGGAAAATCGAAGCCCGGGGGTTGACTGCAGTCAGCTATGATCGCGCCTCTGCACTCCTGCTTGGGGCGGCAGAGACCCTCTTTAAAAAAAAAAAAAAAAGTTGAAGCTGGCATGCACAGGGCAAAGTGTAGGCGTCATTTAGGAATAATGGGTGGCTGGGCCCGGTGGCTCATGCCTGTAATGCCGACACTTTGGGAAGCCGAGGCAGGAGGATCACCTGAGGTCAGGAGTTCGAGACCAGCCTGACCAATATGATGAAACCCGGTCTCTACTAAAAACATGAAAATTAGTGGGGCCTGGTTGCATGTGCCTGTAATCCCAACTTCTCGGGAGGCTGAGACAGGAGAATCGCTTGAACCTGGGATTCAGAGGTTGCAGTGAGCCGAGATGGCACCACTACACTCCAGCAGCCTTGGCAACAAGAGCAAAACTCAGTCTCAAAAAAAAAAAAAAAGAATATTTGGTGAGCACTTTCCACAGCCCTAACCTTTACTGATCCCCCAAATCACTGGCGAGACCAGCCCTGGCCTCTAGGGCAGACAAGGGTACCAGAGCCAGAAGATAAAAATAAAATAGCCAGGCATGGTGGCTCACGCCTGTAATCCCAGCACTTTAGGAGGCCAAGGCAGGTGGATCAGGAGGTCAAGAGATCGAGACCATCCTGGCCAACATAGTGAAACCCCATCTCTACTAAAATATAAAAATTAGCTGGGCCTGGTGGCGAGAGTCTGTAGTCCCAGCTACTCAGGAGGCTGAGGCAGGAGAATTGCTTGAACCCAGGAGGCAGAGGTTGCAGTGAGCCGAGATCGTGCCACTGAACTGCAGGCTGGCGACAGAGCTAGACTCTGTCTCAAAAAAATAAAAATAATAATGTGGTACAGAATGTAGAAATGGCTCTCCTAGGGGAGGTAATAGTGAGAAGTGGTGGGAGGTGCTCAGAGAGGTCACTGTACAGCTAGCAGGATCTGGGGTAAGTTGGATCTCCTGCCACCCTATCATCAGCTGCCCCTCATAACAGGCCCTCCCCTAGACCCTGGCAACACGCCTTGGGGTTTCAGTGGCCCATCAAGGTCCATGCTCTTCTCTCTGCACAACAAAGAGGTACTGTAAGAGTACCCCTTTTCCTCCTCCTGGGCTCAGGACCTTCATCCCTGGTATGAGGCAGTCACACAAGCAGCAGGTGTTACCCAACGCCAGCAGCAGGCCTTGGAGTATCCCCTCTCCACCAGGTGCCACACCACTACGGAGTCCCATTGTCCAGATGGAGAATCTGAGGCTTCAGGAAGTGCCAGGACAGCAGTTGGGGAAGGGAGATCAACTAGAAACCAGGCTCAGGTAGACTCAGGGACAGCAGAGTGGGGCTTCCTAGGATTGGCCAAGCCAGGGTGAGCATATAGGAGAGTAAGACTAGGGTTCTCACTCAGAGGCCCTTAAGTATATGGCAGGACACTCTTGCACCTTGGCTCTGCCCCCCTGTTGAGCTGGCAGAGCAGTCAGTGTCACCGTATACTTCTGTCCTCCATGCTCCTTGGCAACCCTTTACAGCATCTCTCCCTTCCTGGACCATTGAGAACTGTCTGTATTCTGGCTTTGCACACAGGGCGTAAGACAAGTGTAGTAATGTGCAGTGGTCACTCAGACTACACCCAGGCCAGCTGAGGACTGCCTACTGCCCAGTTGTGCACCTACCTGAAGATAGCCACCCTCACCCTCTCTCTCTTCCCAAACCCCACACCTGTGCATGTTCTCCTTCCCACCCTCAGGTGTCACCCGAAAGCCACTTTCTGAGGACGCCTTGTGGCTACATCACTCAAATTTCCTTTTTTTTTTTTGAGATGGAGTCTCGCCCCTGTCACCCAGGCTGGAGTGCAATGGCACAATCTCAGCTCACTGCAACCTCCACCTCCCGGTTTCAACTGATTCTCCTGCCTCAGCCTCCTGAGTAGCTGGGATTACAGGCGCCCACCACCACACGCGGCTAATTTTTGTATTTTTAGTAGAGATGGGGTTTCACCATGTTGGCCAAGCTGGTCTTGAACTCCTGACCTCAGGTGATCTGCCTGCCTTGATTTCCCAAAGTGCTGGGATTACAGTGGGATTACAGGCATGAGCCACTGCGCCTGGCCTTTTTTTTTTTTTTAAGACAGAGTTTCACTCTTGTTGCCCAGGCTGGGGTGCAATGGTACAATCTCAGCTCACTGCAACCCCCGCCTCCTGGCTTCAGGAGATTCTCCTGCCTCAGCCTCCCCAAGCAGTTGGGATTAACGACATCCACCACCATGCCTGGCTAATTCTTCGTATCTTTAGTAGAAGTGGGGTTTCACTATGTTCTCCAGGCTGGTTTCAAACTCCTGACCTCAGGTGATCCACCTACCTCGGCCTCCCAAAGTGCTAGGATTATGGGCATGAGCCACTGTGCCTGGCCCTGTCTCCGTTATTATAGTTTTTAAATGTAAAAATGTAAAAAAAAAATAAAATAGGCCAGGAGCGGTGTCTCACGCCTGTAATACCAGCACTTTGGGAGGCTGAAGTGGGCAAATCATGAGATTAGGAGATCGAGACCATCCTGGCCAAAATGGTGAAATGCTGTCTCTGCTAAAAATACAGAAATTAGTTAGGTATGGTGGTGTGTGCCTGTAATCCCAGCTACTTGGAAGGCTGAGGCAGGAGAATCCCTTGAATCAAGAAGTCAGAGGTTGCAGTGAGCTGAGATCACGCCACTGCACTCCAGCCTGGAGACAGAGAGAGACTCTATCTCAAAAAAACAAAAAAATAATACAATAAAATAAAATTCACGGCCGGGTGCAGTGGCTCACGCCTGTAATCCCAGCACTTTGGGAGGCCGAGGTGGGCAGATCACAAGGTCAAGAGATCGACACCATCCTGGCCAACATAGTGAAACCCCATCTCTACTAAAAAGGTAAAAATTAGCCTGGCATGCGCCTGTGGTCCCAGCTACTTGGGAGGCTGAGGAGGAAGAATCGCTTGAACCCAGGAGGTGGAGGTTGCAGTGAGCCGAGATCGTGCCACTGCACTCCAGCCTGGCGACAGAGCAAGACTCTGTCTCAAAAAAAAAAGAAAATTCACACATCAAATTTATCATTTTAGCCAGTTTAAAGTGTACATTCGGTGGCATTTCATACATTCACAATGTTGTGCAACCACCACCTCTATCTATTTCCAAGTCATTTTCATTACTTCAAAAGGATTCCTCAGTAACCACTAGCACTTACTCCACAGTTCTCCTCCAACCAGCCCCTGACAACCACTCATCTACTTTCTGTCTCTATGAACTTTGTAACTTTTTGGTGGAGGCTTATGATATGCAGAGATAAATGCAGGGAGCACCTCGGGTAACCCACTGTGATAGCAAAGAACAGAAAGAACATCTCTAGCTCCCAGAAGCCCATGTCCCTTGTAGCTGCCATCCTAACTTCACAGACAAGCTTTGCCTATCCATGAAACACATGGGATTTCTGGGTGCGGTGACTCATGCCTGTAATCCCAGCACTTTGGGAGGCTGAGGCAGGCGGATCACCTGAGGTCAGGAGTTCGAGACTAGCCTGATCAATATGGTGAAACCCCGTCTTTAAAAATAATAATAAAAATAAAATTTTAAGTTAAAAAAAAAAACACATGGGGTTTTACTTCTCTGTCTGGCTTCTTCTCAGTGCACATTTGTGCAGCCATGTTTGACCTTAGTTCCTCCCCTCCCCTTGTTGTGTAGACTCTCGTTATATGAATATCCTTCAGTTTGCTTACATGTTCTCTTGACTGCATTCTCCCTCCTGCCTGGGCTGTTATTAACACAGCTGCTACAGTGGGCAATACCATATGTGGCTTTTGGCTGGATGTTTTTTTCACTGTAATGAGGAGCTAACAGAACGTTTTAGCAGAACGTGGCATGATCTGATTCCCATTTCAAGGGTTCCAGTTGGGGAATGGGTGGAAGCAGGACGGAGAACAAAAGATGAGTGTCCAACTAGATCTTCTCAATTGCTCTTTGGAATCACTATGATTCCTCTGTTAGTTTCCTGTGGATTTTGTACATAATACCACAAACATAGTGACTTAAAACAAAAATTTATTCTCTCAATGTCCTAAAGCCCAGGAGAGGATCCTTCCTTGCTTCTTCCAGTTTCGGTGGCTCCAAGATTTTCTGGGCTTGTCACTGCATAACTCCAATTTTGAAGGCTAACATCTTCAAATATCTCTGTTCTCACTTCATATGGCTTGTCTTCTGTGCATTGTTGCTATGGACTGAATTGTGTCCCCTAAAATTCATGTGTTGGAGCCCTAACCCCCATTGTGATATTTGGAAATGGGGCCTTGGGGAGATAATTAGGGTTAGATGATGTCCTGATAGTGGGGCCCCCATAATGGGATTAATGCCCCATAAGAAAAAATGCCCTTAGGAGGCCGAGGCAATTGGACTGCCTGAGGTCAGGAATTCAATACCAGCCTGGCCAACATGGTGAAACCCTGTCTCTACTAAAAATATATAAATGAGCCAGGCGTGGTGGCGGGCACCTGTAATACCAACTGCTTGGGAGGCTGAGGCAGGAGAATCACTTGAACCCGGGAGGTGGAAGTTGCAGTGAGCCAAGATCACACTGCACCCCAGCCTGGGCAACAAGAGCAAAACTCTGTCTCTTCAATGGTACCCATCCAGATTAAAAAAAAAAAACAAAAAAAACAAAAAAAACAAAAAACCACTCTTGTCTCAAAAAAAAGAAACAAAAAAGAAGAAAAGAAAAAATGCCAAAGAGCTCCATCCCAGCTTCCCCCAACCTAGCAAGAGGACAGTCCTCAGAATAAAACTTACTTTGCCTGCACCTTGATTTTAGACTTCCCCTTCCAAAACTGTGAGAAATAAACTTCTATTGTTTGCACCATGTAGTCTATGTTATTTTCTCCTCTGCCTCTCGCTTATGACTCGTGTTAATTTACATGTAGGGCCCACCAAATAATTCAAGATAATCTCCCCATTTCAAGATCCTAAATCACAATTACAAATACCCTTTTTCCCAATAAGGTAACACTTCTAGGTTCCAGAATTAGGATGTATATATCGTTGGGGCCATTTTCAGTTACTTCAATCCCCGTTTCACAGATGAGAAAAACAATTATCAGAGAGTAGAAGGGGCTGTCCAGAGGTCCACAACCTGTACAAATCCAACCCAGTCCTGGACTTGTCTGCTCCTGTCCCAAAGCATCCCGTAGCTTCCAGGGAAAGGAGGGAGGGGAGAGGACAAGAGACATTCAGAGCCCAGAGTATCATCGTTTTCCCTGCTAATAGGAACCAGAACTCCTGGGACCGTACAGGGATGGAACTATACAGGGAACGTCTCAGCTGAGCCTGAAACACTGTTATATTACAAAGCAAGAAGTGCCCAAAGAATGATGGAAATATGTTAAAAGGACATAGATGCCAAACCTGATCAAACAACTGGAGCATCAGAAAGAACAGTGACTGCCATCGGCTGATGCACAATGAATCCACACTACCCATGAGTCCTTAAGTGTTCTCAAAAAACAGAGATCCAGAAAAATAAACCATCTGTCACCATATGATGCTGATTTTAAGCCAGCCCCTCACTCTGAGAACTTGGCATCAATCCTGCCCTCCCAAGGGGAACTGTATTTCAGGGGAACACATGGCCCCAGTTCTTGCTTGCTTACAGAAGAATGCCCACTCTGATAATTAGATGCTACAATTTGAAAAAGCCTAATTTCCCAACCCATAATGAAATCCCTGCACTGGCCAGGATTATCTACCTATGTTATGAGGTACATGGAGGGTGTGGTAGCAACATGGCTGCTTAGGGGGAACCCATAAGTGGACAGGAGACAGTCTGGATGTCAGTGCCCCACATTAAGGTTGGTGATATGGAGATCCCACCCTACAAATGCTGTATATATTTCATGGCATATTAATTAGACATCAATACAACTATTTAAAAAGGAGAAGGAGATGAGGTTCAAAGAAGATATCCAAATGGCCAATAAATGCTCCACATCAGTGTTCATCAGGGAAATGCAAATCAAACCACAATGAAATACTGCTTCACACCCACTAGGATGGCTTAAAAATAACTGAAAATGACAAGTGAGAGTGAGGATGTGGAGAAATTAGAAACTTCGTACTTTGCTGTGGGAATGCAAAATGGTGTAGCCACCATGGGAAATAGTCTAGCAGTTTCTCAAAACAGTTAAACATGATCCAGCAATTCACCTCCAAAGTATATACCCATAGGAATTGAAAACAGGTGTTCAAACAAATCTTTGTGCAGGAATGCTCATAGCAGCACTATTCATAATAATTAAAAGTAGGGCTGGGCGCCGTGGCTCATGCCTGTAATCCCAGCACTTTGGGAGGCCAAGGTGGGCGGATCACCTGAGGTCAGGAGTTCAAGACCAGCCTGACCAACATGGAAAAACCCTGACTCTACTAAAAATACAAAATTAGCCAGGCATGGTGGCACATGCCTGTAATCCCAGCTACTCGGGAGGCTGAGGCAGGAGAATCGCTTGAACCTAGAAGGCAGAAGTTTCTGTTTGCGGAGACAGCGCCACTGCACTCCAGCCTGAGCAACAAGAATGAAACTCCGTCTAGGCTGGGCACGGTGGCTCATGCCTGTAATCCTAGCACTTTGGGAGGCTAAGGCGGGTGGATCATTGAGATCAGGAGTTCAAGACCAGCCTGGTCAACCAGTGAAACCCCATCTCTACCAAAAACTACAAAAAAAATTAGCCGGGCATGGTGGCAGGCACCTGTAATCCCAGCTAATCAGGAGGTTGAGGCAGGAGAATCGCTTGAACCAGGAGGGCAGAGGTTGCAGTGAGCCGACACCCTGCCACTGCACTCCAGCTTGGGCAACAGTGAGACTCCATCTAAAAAAAAAAAAACTAAAAGTAGAAACAACTAAAACATCCATTAGCTAATGAATTAATAAATGAATATAGAAATGCGGTATATCCATACAATGGAGATGTGCGTGTGCTCACGCGCATGTGTATACGCCCACGTACGCTCTCATGGCAAGGTCTCTGTCATCCAGACTAGAGTGTAGTAGTGCCATCATGGCCCACTGCAGCCTCAACCTCCCAGGCTCAAGCGATTTTCCTGCCTCAGCCTACCCAAGTAGCTGGGACTACAGGCATGCACCATTATGCTTGGCTAATTTTTGGATTTTTTGTAGAGACAGGTTTTGTCATGTTGCCCAGGCTGGTCTGAAACTCCAGGGCTCAAGCGATCCACCTGCCTTGGCTTCCCAAAGTGCTGCTCTTACAGGTATCATGAGCCACCATGCCCAGCCATAATGGGGTCTCATTCCACCATAAAAAGGAAGTACTAATATGTGCTGTAACACAGCTGAATCTTGAAAACCTATGCTAAGTGAAAGAAGTCAGATACAAAAATCACATGTTGCATGGTTCAATTTATATAAAGTATCCAGAATCGGGGGTGGGGGCTAAGGGAGCTAGAGCATTAGGAGAAATACCTAATGTAGATGACGGGTTGATGGGAGCAGCAAACCACCATGGCACCTGTATACCCATGTAACAAACCTCCACATTCTGCATATATATCCCAGAACTTAAAGTATAATAATAATGAAAAAATTCCAGAATCAGCACATTTATATAGATAGAAGTTTAGGTTAATGGTTTCCAGGGACTGGGGCAAGGGGAGAAAAGTTTTTATTTTGTAGCAAGAAAATTGTTTTAGAACTAGATAGAGGAGGTGGTTGTACAGCACTGTGACTATACTAGAAGGCACTGTATTTTTCACTTTAAAATGGTTATTTACGGCTGGGCGCAGTGGCTCACACCTGTAATCCCAGCACTTTGGGAGGCTGAGGTGGGCAGATCACCTGAGGTCAGGAGTTCGGCCTGGCCAAAATGGTGAAACTCCATCTCTACTAAATTTTTTTTAAAAAAGTAGCTGGGTGTGGTGGCAGGCACCTATGATCCCAGCTATTCAGGAGGCTGAGGCAGGAGAATCACTTGACTTCAGGAGGCGGAGGCTGCAGTCAGTTGAGATTGCACCACTGCACTCCAGCCTTGGTGACAGTGAGACTCCATCTCAAAAATAAATAAATAAATAAATAAAATAAAATGGTTATTTATTTATTTTTTGAGATAAGATCTTGCTCTGAGTGCAGTGGCACTATCTTGCCTCACTACAGCCTCAACCTCCTCAGGCTCCTATCTCAGCCGCCAGCATAGCTGGGACTACAGTTACATGCCACCATGCCTGGCTAATTTTTTATGGTATTTTTTTGATACAGGGTTTTGTCATGTTGCTCAGGCTGTTCTCATACTCCTGGGATGAAGTGATCCTCCTGTCTTGGCCTCCCAAAGTGCTGGGATTACGAATGTGAGCCACAACATCTGACACCATCCTTGTTTTCAATGGATGCTTCACGAGCTTAAAAAAGGAATTCATCAGCCGAGCGAGGTGGCTCTCGCCTGTAATCCCAGCACTTTGGGAGGCCAAGGCTGGCGGATCACCTGAGGTCAGAAGTTCAAGACCAGCCTGGCCAAAATGGAGAAACCCCGTTTCTACTAAAAACACAAAATTAGCTGGGCGTGGTGGCACACGCCTGTAGTCCCAGCTATTCAGAAGGCTGAGGCAGGAGAATCGCTTGAACCTGGGAGGCAGAGGTGAGCTGAGATTGCACCATTGCGCTCCAGCCTTGGCAACAAGAGTGAAACTCCGTCTCAAAAAAAAAAAAAAAAAAAAAAACAGGAGTTCATCAATGTCTTTTTTGTTTTCCTACAGAGTTTTACTCTGTTGCCCAGGCTGGAGGGCAGTGGCACAATCTCAGCTCACTACAACCTCCATCTCCCGGGTTCAAGTGATTCTTCTGTCAGCTTCCTGAGTAGTTGGGATTACAGGCATGCACTGCCATGCCCAACTGAGTTTTGTATTTTTAGTAGAGATGGGTTTTCACCATGTTGGTCGGGCTGGTCTCAAACTCCCGACCTCAGGTGATCCACCCACCTCAGCCTCCCAAAGTGCTCGGATTACAGGTGTGAGCCACAGCACCTGGCCCAATGTTTTTTTTTAATTAATTTTTATTTTATTTTATTATTATTATTTTTTTATAAGACAGGGTTTAACCATGTTGGTCAGGCTGGTCTTGAACTCCCGACCTCAGGTGATCCGCCCGCCTCGGCCTCCAAAGTGCTTGGATTACAGGCGTGAGCTACCATGCCCAGCCTATTTTTATTTTTTTAAAGACAGAGTTTCACCATATTGGTCATGGTTGGTCTCGAACTACTGACCTCAGGTGAGCCACCCACCTCGGCCTCCCAAAGTGCTCAATTTACAGGAATAAGCCACCATTCCTGGCTGGCCCAATGTCTTAAACACAAAGCAGGCAGAGCAGAGAGCAGCCCTTATAAAGAGGGAGGGATCAAAGTCAGGGTGTGGCAATCCCTCCTAGGGAGACAAAGTCAGGGTGTGGCAAGTCTGCGCTGATCCTCCCAGGACTTTGGCCTTGGCCACTATGGGTCCAGCAGGAAGATGGCTGGGAGAACAGGGCTGGGTGGCTGTTCTGCCTCAGTTGCCCACTTTAGTAGGGAAGCACTTCTCAGTCTAGCCACCCCTGAATGGAAAACACTGAATCACTGAACAATCTGACCAGACAAAATTCACAATATCCAGGTGGCACAGGAGCCTGAGACAAAGTGACAGGGCTGGAGAGGGCAGGGACCAAGACTTCATGTTGTATGATTCCACTGACAGGAAACTTCCAGAACAGACAAATCGGTGATGACAGATTACTGGGGACAGGGGTGGACACTCAGTAAATGGCTGAGCAGTCGCATGGGGGTGATGGAAATGTTCTAAAACAGGAGAGTGGTGAAGGTTACACACACAATAGACTGACTATAAATGACTGAATTGTGCACATGGAAAATTGTATGACAGAGTTTGTGTCTGGAGGTGGGAAAGTCTGTCCCTTGGGGCCGTAAAACTGGAGATGCCAGGCTTACACCTACTGTAGGTGGTGGAATTCCTCACTCCAGGGCAGGGCATCAAGGAGCAGGGGGTGCAATAGAGGAAAACTGATTAAGTGGAGAACGATTTTAACCTGGCTTCAGTGGATGTGTTATCTTCTCATGATGAAGCTAGAGCTTCACTATGGCTTTTTGGGATGGAACCATCCAGGTGTCCCACAATAGGGGGTTGGGACTTTCCCCTTCACCTTAGAGCTTTACTCAAAACAATTTTTTTGTGGCTGGATGTGGTGGCCCACACCTGTAGTCCCAGCTTCTCAGGAGGCTGAGGTGGGAAGATCCCTTGAGCCTAGGAAGAAGAGGTTGCAGTGAGCTGTGATCATGCCACTGCTCTTCAGGCTGGGTGACAGAGTGAAACCCCTGTCTCAAAAAAATAATAACAGCTGGGCATGGTGGCTCACACCTCTAATCCCAGCATTTTGGGAGGCTGAGGCAGGTGGATCACCTGAGGTCAGGAGTTTGAGATTAGTCTGGCCAACACAGTGAAACCTTATTTCTAGTAAAAAGACAAAAATTAGCTGGGCTTGGTGGCAGGCACCTGTAATCCCAGCTACTCGGGATGCTGAAGCAGGAGAATCACTTGAACCTGGGAGGTGGAAGTTGCAGTGAGCCAAGATAGTGCCATTGCACTCCAGCCTAGACGATAACAGCCAAACTCCATCTCAAAATAATAATAATCTTTTTCTGTGTGTGTATACTGTAACCAGAACAAAACAAGAACATTGGTAATGTGATAATGTGAATGGTATACAATCAATGCTCCAGTCTGTGCTATATTGTCCTGTGTTTCTTGGGGTTTGTTTTGAGATGGAGTTTTGCTCTTGTTACCCAGGCTGAAGTTCAATGGCAAGATCTTGGCTCACGGCCACCTGTGCCTCCTGGGTTCAAGCAATTCTCCTGTCTCAGCCTCCAGAGGAGCTGGGATTATAGGTGCCCACCACCACACTCAGCTAATTTTTGTATTTTTAGTAGAGACGGGGTTTCACCATGTTGGCCTGGCTGGTCTCAAACTCCTGACCTTGGCCTCTCAAAGTGCTGGGATTACAGAGGTGAGTCAGTGCACCCGGCCTGTTTCTTGTTTATTTATTTATTCATTTATTCTATTTTATTTATTTTTGAGACAGAGTCTCTCTCTTTAGCCAGGTTGGAGTACAATGGCACCATCTCGGCTCACAGCAACCTCTACCTCCTGGGTTCAAACAATTCTCCTGCCTCAGCCTCCCGAGTAGCTGGGACTATAGGTGTGCACCACCACCCCCAGCTAATTTTTGGCCCAGCTAATTTTTGTATTTTTATATTTATTTATTTATTTATTTATTTATTTATTTTTATAGAGATGGGGTTTCTCCATGTTGGTCAGGCTGGTATCGAACTCCCGACCTCAGGTGATCCACCCACCTCAGCCTCCCAAAGTGCTGGGATTACAGGCGTGAGCCACCGCGCCCAGCTTTAATTTTTGTATTTTTAGCACAGACTGGGTTTCAATACGTTGGCCAGGTTGGTCTCCATCTCTTGACCTCGTAATCTGCCTACCTTGGCCTCCCAAGCATTGGGATTTACAGGCGTGAGCCACTGCACCTGGCCTTATTTTTAATTTAATTAATTAATTAATTAATTTTTTTGAGATGGAGTCTCACTCCTGTCACCCAGGCTGGAGTGCAATGGTGTGATATGGGCTTACTACAACCTCGACCTCCTGGACTCAAGCAATTCTCCTTCCTCAGCCTCTGAATAGCTGAGATTACAGGCACAGGCCATCAGGGCCATCATGCCCAGCTAATTTTTGTATTTTTAGTAGAGACGGGGTTTCAGCATGGCCAGGATGGTCTCCATCTCTTGACCTTGTGATCCACCCGCCTTGGCCTCCCAAAGTGCTGGGCTTACAGGCGTGAGCAACCGCACCCAGCCCGCCTTTGGGTTTTTTAAACTCTTCAAAATTAATCCAAGTGCACAGTACAGGTCAAAGTGCTGGGACCTTGGAAAAGCAACAGTGGTTGTTGTGTCATGATTATTGTTTCCGTTTAGGTCTCCTTCCTAAGTTGTCTCAGGCCTCTGTCCACAGGGCTCCGAGTATATTCTTCTTTGTATTTTACATATGAAAGCACATTAAGTCTTTTCTCTTTTACCCCAACCCGTCTTTGTTGATAGCCCTCAATACCTGTCTGGATGCTGTTACTTTTCTGATAAATCCCAAAGGCACCACCCATTGCTTCTACCACCTCCCCAGCTCTACCAGGGCCTGGGGCTGGGCCTCCCTCCAGCCCCTCCCTAAGCTGCAGCCTGTCAGAGGACTTTCTGGAGCATAGAGGGGATCCTGCCACTGCCCCTTCCCCACCTCACACGGTTCCCATGTCTTCTCCGTCCCATCAGAAGGGCTCGAGTCTTCTGTAAAGTCTTTTAGGCTGACTGATGGCGCTATGGACTGCATGGTAACCTCTGTGACCTGCACATACACCTCCAGATGAGTTCCTGGAAACAGAAAGTCTGAAGTAACAGGAAAACAACAAAAGGGAAGAATGACCAACCCCTGTGGCACCCAATTAACTTTGAGACATTCTTCTATTGTTCCTTATTCCCGTCCCAACTGATAAGTCAAATGGGCTTAGTAACGACCTTGGTCAACCTCCTGACTTCAGACCCTATGAACCCCTCCCAACTGTAACTTCTGTAACTTTCCACTGCCTACCCCAAACCTATAATATCAACTCCTATCCCACGGCCCTGCACTGACTCTCTTTTTGGACCTCAGCCCACTCACACCTGGGTGAATAAACAGCCTTGTTGCTTACACAAAGCCTGTTTAGGGGGTCTCTTCATTCAGAGCAAGTGTTTTAACATCTTAACTGCTGCTATTTGCCTTTCTAGGGACCACTCCTTAGCCTCCACTCCTATCTGCCTTGTACCAGGAAGGATTTCTGCAGGTATATGCCCAGTGCCTGCTCCTGGGTATACTCATTTAGTATTTGAAATGCCCCTACAACCACTGTGCATGGATCATGGGACCTGTATTCCACACCTGGCACAATCCAAACCAACTAGGATGTGGCCGGGTTTGCGGACACAGGGACTTGAGTGTGACTGCCACAGAGGAGAAGCCTGGACAAAAGGCTGGCCTGGAAGTGATGGAGAAGGGAGGGAGGTTGGGACCCTGAATGAGATGGAATCAGGCACAGCTGAGGTCCTGGAAGACTCCTTGGTGGAAGCTGTCTGTTCTCTGACCCATGCTGTCAGAGGGGCCCTGCCTTAGCCAGCTGAGGCCCAGTCACCCTGGAGCTCAATTTCTTCTGCTCCTTTCACATCTGTGGTCATTGTACTCTCACACAGTCTTCCCTCAATGGCCTGCCATTTCCCATCTCAGGCCTTAGGCTTAGCGTGGAGTTTTTAATATTTGCAGGCCACATTGTCCCCCTCCCTAGCTTGTTAAACCTGTGTTCTCAGGTACATGTTTATTCCTTAAAATGCCCCCACAACCAGTGATAAGGTCTTTGGGTTCATATGTATATATATACACACACACATACACACGCACAGATATATATTCTTTTTGAGACGGAGTCTCCCAGGCAGGAGTGCAGTGGCATGATCTTGGCTCACTGCAACCTCTGCCTCCTGGGTTCAAGGGATCCTCCTGCCTCAGTCTCCCAAGTAGCTGGGACTACAGGCACCCACCACCACATCTTGCTAATTTTTGTATTTATTTTTTTTTTTAAGATGGAGTCTAGTTCTTGTTGCCCAGGCTGGAGTGCAATGGCGCGATTTCGGCTCACTGCAACCTCTGCCTCCTGGGTTGAAACGATTCTCCTGCCTCAGCCTCCCAAGCAGCTGGGATTACAGGTGCCCACCACCATACCCAGCTAATTTTTGTAATTTTAGTAGAGACAAGGTTTCACCATGTTGGCCAGGCTAGTCTCAAACTTGAGACCTCAGGTGATCCACCTGCCTTGGCCTCCCAAACTGCTGGGATTACAGGTGTGAGCCATCACACCTGCCCAATTTTTGTTATTTTTAGTAGACACGGGATTTCACCATGTTGGCCAGGCTGGTCTCGAACTCCTGGCCTCAGGAGATCTGCCTGCCTCAGCCTCTCAAAGGGCTGAGATTATGAGATTACAGGCATGAGCCACCACACCCAGCCTTGTGATAAGATCTTTAGGGAGAACAACCCAAATGCCCGTCAATGATAGACTGGACAAAGAAAATGTGGTACGGGCCAGGCACGGTGGCTCACGCCTGTAATCCCAGCACTTTGGGAGGCCAAGGCAGGTGGATCACCTGAGGTCAGGAGTTTGAGACCAGCCTGGCCAACATGGTGAAACCCTGTCTCTATAAATAAATAAATAATTTGGCCAGGCATAGTGGCTCACGCCTGTAATCCAAGCACTTTGGAGGCCAAGGCAGGCGGATCACCTGAGGTCGGGAGTTCAAGACCAGCATGACCAACATGGTGAAACCCTGTCATAAAAAAAAAAAAAAGAAAATGTGGTACATATACCCCATGGAATACTATGCAGCCATAAAAAACAATGAGTTTGTGTCCTTTGTAGAGACTTGGATGACTCTGGAAACCAACATTCTCAGCAAACTGACACACGTACAGAAAGCCAAACACCACATGTTCTCACTCATAGGTGGGTGTTGAACAATGAGAACACGTGGACTCAGGGAGAGTAGCATCACACACTGGGGGCAGTTGGGGGGTAGGGGAGAGACAGTTGGGGGTGAGGAGGGTGGGGAGGGATAACATGGGGAGAAATGCCAGATATAGTATGCACCTAAAGTAAAATAAAATATAAAAATTAAAAAAAGATTTTAGCCAAGCGTGGTGGCTCATGCCTGTAATCCAAGCACTTTGGGAGGCTGAGGTGGGCAGATCACCAGGTCAGGAATTCGAGACCATCCTGACCAACATGGTGAAACTCCGTCTCTACTAAAAATACAAAAATCAGCCAGGCGTGGTGGTGTGTGCCTGTAATCCTAGCTACTTGGGAGGCTGAAGCAGGAGTATCAGTTGAACCCGGGAGGTGAAGGTTGCAGTGAGCAGAGATCGCACCACTGCACTCCAGCCTAGACCACAGAGAGGAGACTCTGTCTCAAAAAAACAAATAAATAAAAAATAAAGCCACCTGTGTGGTCTCTTTCCTACCCTGAATCTGTTCCTTTCTGCTCTTCCCTGCTGTCAGAGCAGCCATTGTTTCCTGCTAGGACTCCGGCATTTGCCACCCCACTAGGTACACTGTCTTCCCTACAGCCCCTTAAACATGCTAATGGGACATAGCTTTCCCTCCCTCAACACGCTGTAATCTTGCTACGCAGCCCAAGGTTCACTCATTTGTCTTGCCCAAGGGAGGGCCACCCTTCCTTCTGAAAGCTGTACACCTTCCCAACTACCCTATACTCTTCCCAAAACGCAGCCCAGTGAAAGCAGACTTAGTGGGCCCAGAAGGCCATGGTGTGAGTCTGAAAAAAAGACAATGATGGCTGGCTATTAGACTTGTTTTTTTTTTGTTTTTTTTTTTTTGTTTTTTTTTAAGACGGGGTTTCACCATGTTGGTCAGGCTGGTCTTGAACTCCCGACCTCAGGTGATCTATGCGCCTTGGCCTCCAAAGTGCTTGGATTACAGACGTGAGCCACCGCGCCCAGCCTTAGACTTGTATGTTAATGAGGTTTCCCACCTGGCACATATTTTCCTCCCCCGACCTCCAAATACCACATATATAACACAGCAACCCAGTAGTTGCCCTGGGTGAGGGACAGGCATCCTGACCTTGTCTCTTTTCTGGAGGCTTTGTTCTAGTCCTGCATTTGGACAGTCGGTTCCCTCTTTCACTCCTGAGTCCCCTCTGTCCTCTGAGATAAGGGAAGTGAGAACTGCTCCCTGAGGAATGAGATCACGAAGTGGCCTGAAAAAGGCTGGGAAGGTATAGAAATGAAGCTTTCAGCAAGAGGGAAATGTGAGGAATGCGTTCATCAAATGGGAAACAAATAGTGGCATTTATTGGACTCTGTGTGGAGACCCTGGGTCTCAGCAGATGTATTTGTTTCATATTGTTACTGTAACAAACTACCAGAAACTCCAAATGTTAAAACAATATCCAATTCTTAGCTCACCATTCCATAGGTCAGAAGCCCAAGTAGGTCTTCTGTGGGTCTCATAAAAGCTGAAATCAAGGTGTGGGATGGACTGAGCTGCTATCTGGAGGCTCTGGGGAATAACTTGCTTCCAAGCTCATTCCAGTTGTGGGCAGAATCTAGTTCCATGCACTTCTAGGACTGAGGTCTGTTTTCTTGCTGGCTGTTGCAGCTCTTCTCAGATTCCCAGCATGACACCTGTCCTGTTGCAGTCCCTCTCATGGACCTCTCTACTTTGAAAGCCTCTGGAACCCTTCTCCTACTTCCTAAGATCAGCTAATGATTAACCTTAATTATGTCTGCAAAAACCCTTTCACCATGTAGTGTAACTATTCATAGGTGAGATGATCCTATTTACAGGTTCTGGGGATTTGGGCACGGAATCTTGGAGGGCGCCATTGTCAGAATTCTGTCCTCCATACCAGATTGACTTGCAATGTCCCAGAATCTCACAGGGTCTAGCTCAAGGGAGACACACAGCAGGGTGAAGCAGTTGTCTGTTCCTGTCTGCGTTGTAGCAGAAGGTGCCAAGGCCGAAGTGAGGGTCTGCTCCCCGATCCCACCCACAGGGGGCTGGCCAGGAGGGTCTGTGGTAGGGGTAGCTCGTCTGCGCCTCCTGACGGCCAGGGAGCGAGACCTAAATTCAGCTCTCACCCATGTCACGGGAATAAGGCCACTTCCCCGGTTCGCAGTGGGGTTTAAACCGGCCAGAAGAGGTTGGTAACTGGCGCCGCGAACTGCCCTCCCATTCTCCATCACAGGGCGTCCTCGGATTGACCGCGCAGGCCCCGCCACACCCATGATCTCCTTGGTGACGCCGGAAGAGTGCTCTGGTCCAGAGATTCCTCGCGTCGCGGCAGACCCAGCCTCTTCTACTTTGGTTCCGCCTAAGAGGAGAGCCGGAGTGCGGACTGGCGGGAGCTGATCGCCATAAAGATACCGGAAACGTGCTTCGGCCTAGGGTTTCCCCAGCGCCGCCGCGGCCGCGGGCTTCGGTTCCGTCGGCGTCGCGGCCCGGAAGTGCGGCCTTGGAGTCGGTGAGGAGGCGGCGGCCACGGCCGGGCCTGGTGCCTGAAGAGGAGTCGGAGGTAGAGTTGGACGGGCATCCCCGTGCCACAGGACTGCGGAGGAGGCTGGGGCGTGCCAGGGGAGGGGCACCTGCGGTCCGTTCGAAACGCACGCTGAGAACGCGAGGGGGCGCTGCAGGACCGGGGTACGGCGCGATCGAGGGTGGGGGCGGCCGCGGGGTCACAGGGGTGCTTTGGGCTTAGGGTGGGGCGCGGGCAATGGAGCAGAGCATGGGAGAACGCGCTCGGAGTAAAGCACACAGCGCGGCGGAAGCGTGGCGGGAGCGTGCGGCGCCGGGTCTCGAGGGCGGGCCTTTGTTCTCAGGTGTCCAGGCTGGCCTTGCTGAGTCGGGACTGAGGAATCCAGCCCGCCGGGGGCGGGGCGGGAAAGGAAGGTCCAAGTCCCGCGGGTTGATGCGCAAGTTTCCGTCCCCATCGCCTGGACACAGCTTAGAAGCCTTTCAGGTGCCCAGTGAATATAGATGGGGCGGGTGCTGCGTGCTGAGTTCGCCTTTGCAGGGGCACAGGCCTGGCTTTTTCGTCGCATTGTACGGAGGGCTCAGAGCGGGGCCGGGGGCGGGGTGGCCTGTCCGGATCTGTAGTCTGGAAAGGCTCCCTCTGGCTGCCGTGTGGGGAACAGAAAGGGAGGCGATGGCGCGGAGGGACCAGCCAGGTTTCCTCATCCGTCCAGGACAGCGGGAACCGGGCAGTGGAGGTGCTCGCAGTGGTCTGAGGCTCAGATGTGGGGCATGCAAGAAAGGGAGGCGTCTGGCTGAGCAGAGGGACGGCGGATTGGGCATAAGGAGTCAGAGGGGTTGAATGTTGAGACCCCAGTAGAGCCCGAGGGTGTAGGGGCAGCATCAAGCCGAGCCCGCTCTGGGGCTTTGTGACCCCAAGCGGGAGACGGGCTGGTGGATCCTATACGGATGTCACAGTCCAGAGCTCCTACTCTTCTCCCTTAGACTGGAGATGTGAGCAATCTGGGTGCAGGATGAGCCGAGTATCTCATCCCTTGATAGAAGGGGAAACAGGTCGAAGGATCACGGGTTTACCTGCTTGATGGAAGGAGTAGCAGAGCTCTTCAGATTCCAGAGTCCTCTGAGGACCACCCCCGCCCCTTTCTGCTGTCTGATGGTGGGCCGTGTCCCTGATTGCTCCATCACCTTTCCAGTCACACACCCTGCTCATTCCACATTTCCTCTCTCTGTGCCACACCCACACTCTGGGCCCCACAGGCTCCATCGAGATGGCAAGAAAGCTGGGGTGGTGGGAGGCACCTCCCTGCCTGCTATGTTAGGGTCTGCCAGGGAGCATGTACTGGTTTCCCTGGGACATCTGCCAAGGTAATGTTCAACCTTTTACCCTCAGCCCTTAGTGACCAGGCATACCCAGAACCACTCTGCCCAGGAAGCAGGTCATGCCATCCCAGTCCTGCAAAAGCTTCTGTATATACTAGTTAAGGTGACCTCCTGAGGCAGCAGTCCTGCCTATGCACAGGGTGTCATGTTGGGGGATGTGGCTAAAGGAAAACAAATGGAGCTGCCAGCAGGGGTGGAGGAGGAGGGGAAGCTAGCTGGGTAGAGAGCAAGGTCTGCTCTGGGTGAGGCAGATTAGCCAGCTGGGATGGAGGTCCCTGGCCTGTTCTACACACAGGGCTGCCCTCTTGGAGGAGCACATGGGGAGGCTTAGGGTTATTCGAATTGGGGTGGGGTGGGTGGGTATATCAAGATAGAGTAGGCCAAGCTGTGAATGTTTTGGGGGGCAGTGAGCGAGGCTGAGAGGGGAGACCTCTCATATCCTCAACACCCTCTCCTAGGGATGTGCTAGGGTTTGCTGCGGTGGTGGGGGACCGTGGAGGGCCTAGCCAGGGCTGAGCTAGGGGGAGTGGGGAGTGCTGGGGTGTCCTGTGTTGAGAATGGGAGCTGTGAAAGGCAGCTGGGGAAGGATGGGTTGGGGAGGCCTGGGAGTGTGGTGCACTCTTGAGCTCCGTCCTGCAACAAGGAGTGAGGGGACAGGGACTTTGGGACAGAGGAGGGTCCTCAGTTGACCTCTCCCTGCCCCCCTCTTATTTTGTGCAGATGGCGGCTGCAGAGGCTGTGCACCACATACACCTGCAGAACTTCTCACGCTCTCTGCTTGAGACCCTCAATGGGCAGAGGCTGGGTGGGCACTTCTGCGATGTGACTGTGCGCATTCGTGAAGCTTCGCTGCGTGCCCACCGCTGCGTGCTGGCGGCCGGCTCGCCGTTCTTCCAAGACAAGCTGCTGCTGGGCCACTCCGAGATCCGTGTGCCTCCGGTGGTGCCGGCGCAGACAGTGCGACAGCTAGTCGAGTTCCTGTACAGCGGTTCGCTTGTTGTGGCACAGGGTGAAGCTCTGCAGGTGCTCACGGCTGCGTCGGTGCTTCGCATACAGACAGTGATCGACGAATGCACGCAGATCATCGCACGCGCTCGAGCCCCGGGCACCTCTGCACCCGCGCCCCTGCCCACCCCTGTGCCCCCGCCACTCGCACCTGCGCAGCTTCGTCACCGCCTGCGCCACCTCCTGGCTGCGCGCCCCCCGGGGCATCCCGGTGCCGCGCACAGCCGGAAGCAGCGCCAGCCAGCGCGTTTGCAGCTGCCTGCTCCCCCGACACCTGCCAAGGCCGAAGGGCCTGATGCTGACCCCTCACTGTCCGCGGCCCCTGACGACCGAGGTGATGACGATGACGAGGAAACTGATGATGAGACCGATGGCGAGGACGGCGAAGGTGGCGGCCCGGGTGAGGGCCAGGCACCTCCTTCCTTCCCAGACTGTGCTGCCAGTTTCCTCACTGCTGCTGCTGACAGCGCGTGTGAGGAGCCCCCTGCACCCACTGGCCTCGCTGACTACAGTGGCGCGGGGAGGGATTTTCTTCGGGGAGCTGCGGCAGCTGAAGATGTATTTCCAGACAGCTATGTATCCACTTGGCATGAAGAGGATGGCGCTGTCCCTGAAGGCTGTCCAACTGAGGCCCCTGTACAGCCCGACTGCATACTGGCTGGACCCCGCCCACCTAGTGTGAAGACCCCAGGGCCACCCGTAGCACTCTTTCCCTTTCACTTGGGTGCTCCTGGGCCACCCGCACCACCCCCTTCAGCACCATCGGGGCCAGCCCCTGCGCCCCCACCCACCTTCTACTCCACACTCCAGCCGGAGGCAGCACCCAGCACTCAGCTGGGGGAGGCCCCAGCTCCCTCTGCTGCTCCCACCACGGCCCCCTCAGGCACCCCTGTGCGCACCCCAGGTGCCGAGCCACCTGCCTATGAGTGCAGCCACTGTCGAAAGACGTTCAGCTCCCGGAAAAACTACACCAAGCACATGTTCATCCACTCCGGTGAGCCAGGGCGGGAGAGGAGAGGGAGCAATCAATCTCTCATTGGAGTTAAACCTGAGGGGGAACTGAGCACTAGGTACAGGGCGTTGGCACTGTTCTGTTACTTTTGGGTAGCAGGGGGCCTGGAAATTGAGCCTTCCCCCAAATGCAAGGCATGTGGGGGAGGGGAAAGCCCTGCTATGTTGCAACAATGGGCAGTGGCTTCTGTGGAGGGGGATCCTGAGGCTGGGTTGGGAAGCAAGAGCCTATCCTAGCATTTGGAAGGGTGGTGGTGGAGCCTTCAGCAGTCTAGGATGCACACGATGGGGATGGAGCCTTGGCAGGGGGTCCTGGTCAGGCTGGGAAACTATGCTTTCAAGGGGCCTCCTGTGTCTCTCTGGTTGCCAGCAGTCCCATTATGGGCTGGCAGAAAGGGAGGGTGGATTTACTGGGCCATGGTAGAAAGCCCTTAGAGAGATGGTGGGATGAAGGCTCCAGGAACTCTTGAGATTGGGGCAGGAGAAGGAAAACATGGCTGCAGTGTGGGGACCCCTCAACTGCAGTGAACGGCCCCTGAAAGCTGTGGGGACGTTCCCTAGGACCTTGGCTGTGTCAGGGAGGCGGCTCTGCAGGGCTGTCGGAGAGGTAAGGAGTGCGAGGATGGGACTGCGGAATGTGGTAGGGGTGCTCCCTGGGGGCTGAGATGGAGGACAAGGGAATGGAAAGCAGAAGCCTGCTGGGCATTGTCAGAAAAAACAAAAATTTGGCTGGAAGGCCACAGTGAGAGTGAGGGGGGTCTCTTCAGGGGCTGGAACTTGGGATTTGCTGTGAGCGATGGGGAAGCTATGGTGGTCTAACCTGGGGAGTGACTGAGACGTCAGTTTAAAATCACCTCTGGCTGCCTTGGGAACCATGGGGAGAAGCCAGGGTCCTGGGAATAAGGGAGTAGGGTCATTCGTCTCCAGGGAACTGCCAAAGGCCCCAAGGTATGCTGGCTGTGTGATCTGAGCCAGATGCCTGGGCCTGGTTAGTCTGGGGGACCCCCTGGCAGGCGTTCTCTTTAAGTCCTCTGCCACTGAGATAGGCATTTTTTGTTTTGAGAGACCAAGTCTTGCTCTGTTGCCCAGGCTGGAGTGCAGTGGTGCGATCTCGGCTCACTGCAACCTCTGCCTCCTGGGTTCAAGTGATTCTCATGCCTCAGCCTCCTGAGTAGCTGGGATCACAGGCGTGCACCACCACACCCAGCTAATTTTTGTATTTTTACTAGAGATGGGGTTTCGCCATGTTGGCTAGACAGGTCTGGAACTCCTGGCCTCAAGCGATTGCCTGCCTCAGCCTCGGAAAGTGCTGGGATTACAGGTGAGAGCCATCATGCCTAGTCGAGATAGGCATTTTGTTAACACCTGATGAATCTAGGGGCGGACCCAGGCTGCCTCCCCTCCCCTAACCTAGAATGAGGAGCTCTACCACACCAAGGACATTATAGTGGCTAGCGGGCAGGGGTTCTGGGCAACGGGGGCTTCCCCCAGGAAGGTGGCAGATGTGCCCAGGTCCCTCCTTATGAAAGGGCACTGGCCTTGTCAGACTGAGTTTAGAAGGCTCTATGGGCATGGGTGATGGGGGCCGGGCTGAGTGGCTCCCTGTGCCAGATGGGTAGGGGTTGAGGGGGAGGGTCCCTGAGGGTAGAGGAGATCCCAGTGGGCAGTCCAGATGGGCAAAAGATGTTCCAGACGGGCTGGGTTCCCTGCTGGCAGGGTACTTGCTGGATTTAGGGGAGCCCTGTCAGTGGTATCCCAGGATGACAGAAAGGGGATCTCTGCCAGGAAAGGGTGGGAAAGCCCGAACGTGAAGGGAGGTCCTGGAGAGGAGGGAATGTCCATGCTGAGCAGGAAGATACCATAGTGAGGGGAGGGTTCCCTGACAGGCAAGGGATGCCAGGGTGGTGGTTGGGGAGTGAAGGGGAGCCCCTGCTAGGCCCAGGCACCCAGGGTGGAGGTGGGGAGGGGGAGGGGAGCTGTAGAGTCTGACTTGCGTTCGCGGCCCGCCCTGTCGTCCTCAGGGGAGAAGCCACACCAGTGCGCCGTGTGCTGGCGATCGTTCTCGCTGCGTGATTACCTGCTCAAGCACATGGTCACGCACACCGGCGTGCGCGCCTTCCAGTGCGCCGTCTGCGCCAAACGTTTCACGCAGAAGAGCTCGCTCAACGTGCACATGCGCACTCACCGGCCGGAGCGCGCACCCTGCCCTGCCTGCGGCAAGGTCTTCTCGCACCGCGCGCTCCTGGAGCGTCACCTGGCCGCACACCCTGCCCCTTGATGGGGCTGGGCCTGGCCTCGCCCACGGTGGATCCGTAGCCTCCCGCACAATCCCTACGCCCGCTGCGGGATGCGTGGTTCCCGCCGCTAGGCCACGCTCCCTCCTGAACCCAGATCGTTTCTCTCCGCTTCACCCCTTTCTCCGTACCAGGGCCCAAGTCTGCCTTACTCCTCTCCACGTACTTGCACCTTCCAGGTGGGGCCAGGCTGGAACTGGTGCTGGTTAGGTACCAAACCACCTCTGAGAACTAGACCGTTTTCAGCCTAAACCGGGCGCTCAGGCCCTTGGACCCGGCCCAAGATTTGACTCCCGGGTCTCGCCCCGCCCTCTCCTGGGGTGGGGTTGGGGGCTGAGTCCACTCCCCTGCCCCAGTGTTAGGCTGGGTGAGGTCCCTGGCTCCCTACCCAAGCTATCATTCCCTCATGGGACACCTGAGGAGGATCAAGTGGACCCATCATATATGAAGGCTGGGCCTCGGGACCCTCACTCAAATAAAGGACTGTAGGCCATGCGGCCTAAACCACGAAGTTGTGAGCACCTGGATCAGCGCGCGCCTTGCCCTTAGACAAGCTGTGGGTGTCGGGGCTTAGCGTCCCTGTTCTTGGGCGGCATCCATGCCACCCACAGGCTCTCCTGGGCAGGGACAGGATGACTTTGCCATCTCGGACCTCTATTCTGTAGAGGATAGGGTGGGCTGCATATGTAACCGGCACTTGGTTCTGTTGAAGCCCTTGGTCCTGTGGGGAAGAAGACAGGCAGGCCACATCTGAGGTGGGCTTCCCCTCCCCCACTCTGATGGCCATGGTTGAGCACCTTACTTGTGGGGAGCCCAAGGGCGGTTGGGGACACCACCGCTAGTGGCCAGCCACTGTCCCAGGCTCCCGCATCAAGTGCAGAGAGCAGCCACTCTGTCCCCACCCTTCTTCAGCACATTAGTGGCTCCTAGCCCAGGTCCCCTGTCCTAAGGATTTGAAGCTGGTGGAGTGGGGTACGGCCTGGAGGGCCATGCCCCAGCCTGACCTGCCAGACTCCTAGGCCAATGGCAGCTCCTCTGGGTTGACCTTCTGAGACTGCCTCCAAGACGTGAGAGGCCAGGGCTTTGACGATCCAACCGTGTGCATCATGGGCGGAGTTCAGTCTCCTGAATCCCAGGACTCCATCTTCATCAAAGTCAGAGGTGGGGCAGAGAATCACAGAGCCAGCACATGGGTGGGGGGCAGAGCTGGGTTTGAATCCAGTCAATGCAAGTGTTCCTCTATTTACTGACCACTTGCTGTATGCCTGGCAGGAGGCTACGATTCCTGGGATCATGGGACAAGGGGCTAAGCCTGGCTGGGTCCCTCTCCCCATGGGTTAAGTGGGTGCCACAGGAGGACCTCCCAGTGAGACAGGCTATGCTTGGGGAGAGGTCCACCTTGCTGTCCTGCTGCTTTTCTGTTTGGCCTCATTGGAGTGTTCCCAAGGGCAGGGATTTCTGTGCTCTGAGTAACTGGTATGCAGAAGGGATAGGAGGGGAGGGAAGGGAGGCAGATGCCAGCCCTGGAGGGTGCATGGGGCAAGCAGAACAGCAGGAAGGAGGCTAGTGGTGGGGCCCAAGGGGCAGAGACCTGGGAGCCCAGAGGCCAATGATGGAAAGTGGTCACACCTGGCAAAGGAGGAGGGGGCTTGTTGTGGGAATCAGGAGCCTAGAGAGACCAATGGGTGGAACAGGAGGATTTTATTAAGGTGCGCACCTGCTCGGTGAATTAGCATCCCAGGCCAGGAGCGGTGGCTCACACCTGTAATCCCAGCATTTGGGAAGGCCAAGGTGAGTGGATCGCCTGAGGTTGGGGGTTCAAGACTAGCCCGACCAACATGGAGAAACCCCGTCTCTACTAAAAATACAAAAATTAGCCGGGGTATGGTGGCACATGCCTGTAACACCAGCTACTCAGGAGGCTGAGGCAGAAGAATCACTTGAACCCATGAGGCAGAGGTTGTAGTGATCCAAGATGGCGCCATTGCACTTCAGCCTGGGCAACAAGAGCAAAACTCTGCCTCAAAAAAAAACAAAATCCCAAAAACGGAGCGTCGAACAAAGATAGGGCTTGACTTTTATACACAAAATGCAAGAGCAGAACAAAGGCAATTCATCAAACAATGACAGGTTTATAACTCAGGCTTACACACGACTTGCTATGCGGCCCAGATGTCCTTTATCTCGGTTGCACGGCTTATCTTGCATCCTTTGCTATGGAGCCTGGATGGCAGCAATCCAGGCCTGCTTAGACATGTCACACAAACTGACCTGTATTGCTCATATGGAAAACAGAAACTTATAGTTATCAGCTATAGAGAATAAGAATACAAGAATCTATAAACATAAAACTTGCAGAGCAGTTCCACGGGAAGGGGTAAGGTCTCAGGGAAGTTTGCTTCTACCTAAGAAGGAAAATTTGTTTTTCTGCTCCTGTCTCCCACCTCAGGCTGATGAGGGTGGCAAGCAGGCAGAGAGGGGCTAGAGCCACACACAAGACCATGCAGAGCAAACAAACATGTAGAGGAGAAGGGCTGGGGGCAAAGTCCTAGGGAGAGGAGCAGCCACTGTCAGCAGTGCCAGGGCCACCACCCCTGGGGAGGAGCCATTGTGCTACTCTGAGAAGCCAGCGGTGAGCCTGAACATTCCACAGCTGCTGCTCCTAGGGAGGAGCCGGTACCATGGGTGTCAGGCGACGACTGGCCTTGCTGCTGCTGCTGCTGCTCCTGCTCTGGGGCCTGGGGCAGCCAGTGTGGCCAGTGGCTATGGCCTTGGCCCTGCGCTGGCTCCTGGGGGATCCCACGTGCTGCGCGCTACTTGGCCTGGCCATGCTAGCACGGCCCTGGGTCAGCCCCTGGGTGTCCCATGGGCTGAGCCTGACAGCTGCGGCCCTGGCACTAACCCTGCTGCCGTCACGGCTGCCCCCGGGGCTACGCTGGCTACCAGCTGATGTGGTCTTCTTGGCCAAGATCCTCCACCTGGGCCTGAATGTCAGGGCATGCTTAGGCCGACAGCCACCTTATACCTTTGTAGATGCCTTCGAGCGACGAGCACAAGCGCAGCCTGGCAAGACAATCTTGGTGTGGAACGGGCCCGGGGCCGGCACAGTCACCCTTGGCGAGCTGGAAGCCCGGGCCTGCCGGGCGGCATGGGCCCTGAAGGCTGAGCTGGGTGGCCCTGCGAGCCTGCGTGCCAGGGAGCCTGCTGCCCTCCTGGTGCTGGGTTCCCAGGCCATTCCAGCCCTGTGTGTGTGGCTCGGGCTGGCTAAGCTGGGCTGCCCAACAGCCTGGATCAACCCACATGGCCGGGGGACACCCCTGGTGCACTCTGTGCTGAGCTCTGGGGCCCGGGTGCTGGTGGTTGACCCAGGTGAGGGCCTTGGAGCCAGTGGAGAATGGAAGGGGGCAAGGGCTGGGACCATAGGACAGGGGTCCTGGTGGGACTGGCAGAGGCCCATGCGCCCCACCCACCCACTTTCACAGGCAGTTAGAATGAAGACTTATGAGCAGAAAGTAGTTCACACATCACCAGAGGTTAATTTTCCCACAATGCTATTTCAATCCTTTTTCACTAAAAATAACTAACAATGGGATTCTTGACCAAACAACATGGACGTTTTTCTCTGCTAGCTGCTCCTCTGCCTACGTCTGTGGGTCTCAGATCCCGCCTCGTGACCTCTAAGGTAAGCCTTGCCTCTCTTTCTCCTCTGACCCATCCCTGCAGACCTCTGGGAGAGTCTGGAGGAGATCCTTCCCAAGCTGCAGGCTGAGAACATCCGCTGCTTCTATCTCAGCCACACCTCTCCTACACCAGGGGTGGGGACTCTGGGAGCTGCCCTGGATGCGGCGCCCTCCCACCCAGTGCCTGCTGACCTGCGTGCTGGGATCACACGGCGAAGCCCTGCCCTCTTCATCTACACCTCAGGGACCACTGGTGAGGGTGCCCATCAGCCCTAGCACCAGCCTCTGAACTCTCAGGCTGACCTGACCCCACACCTGACTTGTGCCTCCGTGTTGACCTCTGAAACCACTTTACTTTTTTTTTTTTTCTTTTCTTTTTGAGATGGAGTCTTGCTCTGTCAGCCAGGCTGGAGTGCAGTGGCGTGATCTCAGCTCACTGCAACCTCCACCTCCCGGGTTCAAGCAATTCTCCTGCCTCAGCCTCCTGAGTAGCTGGGATTACAGGCATGTGTCACCATGCCTGGGTAATTTTTGTATTTTTAGTAGAGATGGGGGTTCGCCAAGTTGGCCAGGCTGGTCTCAAACTCCTGACCTCAGGTGATGTGTCCACCTCAACCTCCCAAAATGCTGGGATTACAGGAATGAGCCACTGTGCCCAACCTTGATTTTGACATTTGGCCTGAACTCTGACCTCCAATGTAATTTGAGCGGTCAATGCCAGAATTCTTCCTGTGTCCAGTAAACAGCCACTGAAACCTTTGGTCTTGACATACTGCTCTCAGTTCAAATTCAGCCTGTGAACCCAACCTCAAATGCTTACACTTGACTGCTCTCTGAGAGCCTCAAACCCCAGTGCAGGCCTGGCTGTTGGAGATCCATCCCACTGGTCAGGCCCCTCTCTGTGCTGTAATTTCACCACCCTACCCTTGCTGTGCCTTCACCCCAAGGCCTCCCAAAGCCAGCCATCCTCACGCATGAGCGGGTGCTGCAGATGAGCAAGATGCTGTCCTTGTGTGGGGCCACAGCTGATGATGTGGTTTACACGGTCCTGCCTCTGTACCACGTGATGGGACTTGTCCTTGGGTTCCTCGGCTGCTTAGACGTTGGTAAGCTCACCTCTGAGGATCCCTCCAATCTACAGGACTACTGGAGTAAGCGTCAGGGTAGAGCTGTCAAAGTAAAAAGACCCTGTAGGTTACTGAGCCCCCTGTGTTCTCACTTTTGAGAAGGGACACCCATCCATGAGTACCAGGACCACACGGACAGAAACTTGGACACCCACACAGTCCCTAATGGCTGTGCTTTGGTCAGGAGGTGACAAGATTGGATATGAGTGATGGTCACAGGCATCCAAGGAAGGTGGGGTGCTCAGGAGATGATGGGGATGCTGGGCCAGATTTGTGACATGGCCCAGGGGGAGATGGAGTAGGAATGCTCCCAAGCACTTCACAGGGCTTTCTGGACACTTGATTCAGAATTTAGATGGGGACCTCTCCATAGCTTGCTGTTTTTCTTTTCTTTTTTCTTCTTTTTTTTTTTGAGATGGAATCTCACTCTGTCACCCAGGCTGGGGTACAGTGGCATGATCTCAGCTTATTGCAACCTCCACCTCCTGGGTTCAAGCGATTCTCCTGCCTCAGCCTCCTGAGCACCTGGGATTACAGGCATGCACCACCACACCTGGCTAATTTTTGTATTTTTGGTAGTGACGGGGTTTCACCATGTTGGTCAGGCTGGTCTCGAACTCCTGACCTCATGATTCACCCACCTTGGCCTCCCAAAGTGCTGGGATTACAGGCATGAGCCATCGAGCCCAGCATTTTTTTTTTTTTTTTTTTTTTTAAGTTAGAGTCTCACTCTTGTTGCCCAGGCTGGAGTGGAATGGCGTGATCTCGGCTCACCACAACCTCCGCCTCCTGGGTTCAAATGATTCTTCTGCCTCAGCCTCCCGATTAGATGGGATTATAGGCATGTGCCACCACACCTTGCTATTTTTTTTTTTTTTCTGAGACAGAGTCTGGCTTTGTTGCCCAGGCTAGAGTGCAGTGGCATGATCTTGGCGCACTGCAACCCCTACTTCCCGGTTCAGACAATTCTCCTGCCTCAGCCTCCCAGGTAGCTGGGATTACAGGTGCCTGCCACCACACCCAGCTCATTTTTATATTTTTTTAATAGAGACGAGGTTTCACTGTATTGGCCAGGCTGGTCTTGATCTCCTGATCTTGTGATCCACCCACCTCAGACTCCCAAAGTGCTGAGATTACAAGCATAAGCCACCAAGCCAAGCCTAATTTTGTATTTTTAGTAGAGACACGGTTTCTCCATGTTGGTCAGGTTGGTCTTGAACTCCCGACCTCCGGTGATTCACCCACCTCAGCGTCCCAAAGTACTGAGATTACAAGCATGAGCCACCACGCAGGGCCAAAAAAAAATTTTTTTTAATTTAAATATTTATTTATTTATTTATTTATTTTTCCTCAAGGGCATTGCATCCAAAAAAAAATTTTTTTAATTATGAAAAGTTTAGGCCAGGTGCGGTGGTTCACACCTGTAATCCCAGCACTTTGGGAGGATGAGGCAGGTGGATCACTTGAGGTCAGGAGTCCAAGACCAGCATGGCCAACATGGCAAAACTCTATCTCTACTAAAACTACAAAAACTAGCTGGGCGTGGTGGCGCACTCTCGGCTCTCTGCAACCTCCACCTCCCAGGTTCAAGCAGTTCTTCTGCCTCAGCCTCCCGAGTAGCTGGGACTACAGGTGTGCACCACCATGCTTGGCTATTTTTTGTATGTTTATTAGAGACGGGTTTCACCATGTTGGCCAGGATGGTCTCAATCTCCTGACCTCGTGATCGCCTGCTTTGGCCTCCCAAAGTGCTGGGATTACAAGCGTAAGCCACCGCGCCCGGCCTCTCTGTTTCTTTTTTCTTTTTTTCTGTGGCTCAGGCTGGAGTGCAGTGGTGCTATCTTGGCTCTTTGCCATGTCTGCCTCCCCGGTTCAAGCAATTCTCTGCCTCAGCCTCCCAAGTAGCTGAGATTACAGGTGCCCGCCACCATGCCTAATTTTTGTATTTTTAGTAGAGACAGGGTTTCACCATCTTGGCCAGGCCGGTCTTGAACTCCTGATTTTGTGATCCACCCGCCTCAGCTTCCCAAAGTGCTGGGATTACAGGCTTGAGCTACCACACCTGGCCACTTCTGTTTCTTTCTAGATTATATCAGAGCAAATCCGAAACACTGTATCTTTATGCTGGTAAATACTGCAGTATGTATCTCTAAAATATAAGGTCTTAAAAAACTGTAACCAAAGTGATTATCACACCTAACACCATTAATAATAACCCCTTAATTTCATATGATGCCCAGTCTATGTTCAGATTTCTCTAATGGGCTGTTTTGGTTTGGTTTTGTTTTTTGGAAGTCTTGCTTTGTCACCCAGGCTGGAGTGCAGTGGTGCAATCTTGCCTCACTGCAACCTCTGCCTCCTGGGTTCAAATGATTCTCATGCCTCAGCCTCCTGAGTAGCTGGGATTACAGGTCTGGGCCACCGTGCCCAGCTAATTTTTTTGTATTTTTAGTAAAGACAAAGTTTCCCCCTGTAAGTTCAGTCTGGTCTTTAACTTCTGGCCTCAAGTGATCCGACCACGTCAGCCTCCCAAAGTCCTGAGACTACAGGTGTGAGCCACTGTACTCAGCCAATTGGCTTTTAAAAAACAAAAACAAAAACAAAAACAGTTAAACAGTCTCCCCTTTGTATTTGCTTGTAGGTCTCTATTCCTCTTTCCTCCACATTTCTTGTTAAATTGGAAACTTTCTTTAGAGGCATTAGATTCAATTTTTTTTTCTTTTTTTTTGAGATAGGGTCTCACTCTGTCACCCAGGCTGGAGTGCATTCGTGCAATTTTGGCTCACTACAACCTCCGCCTCCTGAGTTCAAGCGATTCTCCCACCTCAGCCTCCTGAGAAGCTGAAACTACAGGTGTGTGCCACCACTCCTGGCTAATTTTTGCATTTTTTGGTAGAGATGGGGTTTTACCATGTTGCCTAGGCAGGTCTCGAACTCCTGACCTTTCAGGTGATCCACCTGCCTTGGCCTCTCAAACTGCTGGGATTACAGGTGTGAGCCACTGCGCCCAGCCCCCTAAATCTTATTAATCCACGTGTCCATATATCAATACATCCATACATATATCCACCAAGCCACCCATGCATCTCTACTCACCTACTTCCTTACTCATTCATCCTTACACATATCTATCTTTCTACCCACCTGCCTATGCATGTCACCACCCACCCATCCATCCACTCATTCACTAATCTAACTGTCCACCCAATCATCTTTCCATCCATCCACCATATCCATCCACCTGTCCACCCATCTGCTTAGTTGGGCATTCATTTATCACAATCAAGGATGATTTGAGCTTCAAGTCAGTGACAAGTAAAAATAAAAATAAAAAATGTGGCCGGACATGGTGGCTCACACCTGTAATCCCAGCACTTTGAGAGGCTGAGGCGGGGGAAATCACCTGAAATGTCAGGAGTTTGAGACCAGCCTGGCCAATATGGTTAAACACCTGTCTCCACTAAAAAATACAAAAATTAGCCAGCCGTGGTGGCAGGCACCTGTAATCTCAGCCACTCGGGAGGCTGAGGCAGGAGAATCTCTTGAACCTGGGAGGTGGAGGTTGCATTGAGTCGAGATTGTGCCACTGCACTCCAGCCTGGGCAACAGAGCGAGACTCTGTCTAAAAAATAAAAATAAAAGGCCAGGCGTGGTGGCCCATGCCTGTAATCCCAGCACTTTGGGAGGACAAGGCAGGCGGATCACTTGAAGTTGGGAGTTCGAGAACAGACCGACCAATGTGGGGAAACCCTATCTCTACTAAAGATACAAAAAATTGGCCAGGTGTGGTGGTGCATGCCTGTAATCCCAGCTACTTCGGAGGGTGAGGTAGGAGAATCACTTGAACGCTGGAGATGGAGGTTGTGGTGAGCCAAGATCGCACCATTGCACTCCAGCCTGGGCAGCAAGAGAGAAACTCTGTCTCAAAAACAAATAAATAAAAATGAAAAAATTAATATGTATAGCCCTTATTTAGCAATGCTCATTTATACCAGGCACGGGGCTTTCCAGGCATTCTGGAGACAGGATTTGAACCCAAGCCTGCCTATGCTCTTCTAATGAGGGCATTCCTGTCTCGGCCAAGGACCCAGAAATGAACTCAGTATTGTCCTGTGTTTCAGGGTGCGGGAGTGGGTGAACCCGGGTGCTAAAAGCAGCTTCTCACAGCAACTTGGAAGCATGACCTGAAACCCCCTTCCCTCTCCTCCCCCAGGAGCCACCTGTGTTCTGGCCCCCAAGTTCTCTGCTTCCTGCTTCTGGGATGATTGTCGGCAGCATGGCGTGACAGTGATCCAGTATGTGGGAGAGCTCCTGCGGTATTTGTGTAACACTCCCCAGGTGAGGCTCTAAGATTAGGGCTCCCTGATGAACACCCAAGTATGAAATCCCAAATGATATCCCAGGTAAAGGTCTCAGGTAAAGATTTAGGCACTGAACTCAAGCAAGTCCCTCAGATAATACACACCATGCAAGAACGCCAGATAATGAGTTCCACACAAAGTTTCCAACAGTGATTTCTTTGATAGACAGCCGTGCTACCTTGAGCCTCAGTGTCCTCATTTGGAAAACAGGGATAATAATAGCCACTACCCCTATCATGAGATTTTCCATTAAAAATTAATTAAAATTAAATTTCCATTAAATTCAAGTTCTAGGTAACTACTCCCAGGTAAGACCCCAGATGAGGCCTCCAGTCACCCCTGGTAACCTCCCCCAGGCAAAGCTCTCAGGTCACTTCTGCAGGTAACCCTCTGTTTAAAAGACTCCAGTAACTACTCTCATGTAAGAAACCTAGGTAGCTCCCTTAGGTAGAGGTCCCCCATCATCTTCCGGGTAACTCCCAAGGTAAGGACCCAGGACAACACGGCCTCTAGGTAAAGGTCCCAAAGCATGCCCCAAGAGCACCTCCTCCTCACCTTTCTGGGGACATTCCTGTAGCGACAAGAAGACCGGACACACACAGTCCGCCTGGCGATGGGCAATGGACTCCGGGCTGATGTGTGGAAGACCTTCCAGCAGCGCTTTGGTCCTATTCGGATCTGGGAAATCTACGGCTCCACAGAAGGCAACATAGGCTTAGTTAACTATGTGGGGCGCTGCGGGGCCCTGGGCAAGATGAGCTGCCTCCTTCGAGTGAGTGTGCGGGTGGCCGGTGTTAAGTTGCCCTGACTGAGGCTGAGCCTACAGGACCTCTATCGATACCCCCACCCTCCACCCCAGATGCTGTCCCCCTTTGAGCTGGTGCAGTTCGACATGGAGGCGGAGGAGCCTGTGAGGGACGATCATGGCTTCTGCATCCCTGTAGGGCTAGGTATGGGGTTTGAGGAGCCCTTCCTGGGTGGCAGGGGTGGCGACTCTCAGTCTTCTCCTTGGCTGGAACAGTCTGCCCAAAACCTTGACATTGGTGTTCACTAGATGCAGCCTTCATCTGGACTCTCAGCCAGTGGCCTGTCTTACCATCATCTGGGGCCTCTGCCTCAGCTTCTTGGCTCTGCCCCGCTCCCCTGCCTTGACCTCTTGCTCTGATCTGCTGGGTCTCTGGGTGTCCATCTGATTTGTTCTCTTCAGCTTTCCGTGGAACACAGCTTTCCAGGCATTGGTCCCTTGTCCTGTACCTTCTGTTAGTGTCTTCTCCCAGGGCCTTGCAAGGTCCGGTCTCATCTCTTCTCACTGCCATTTGTCTCTGGTCGTCTTCCATCCCTTGTTATCCTTTTCCTGTTTCTCATGGGCTCCCCGATACCGCCTTCTCTTCTGTCTCATTTTCTGTGTTCCTCGTCACAGTCTCTCAGAGTCTCTGTCTCTGAAATCTCTGTCTCTCTAATCTTTGGATATTCCTGTCTGTCTGGATCTGTCCCTGGCAGGGTGCTGGGTGACGAAGAGTCCACCGTTGTTGAAAACCTCCAGCAGGGGGCTTGGCTGGTGGGCTCCAGGGGTTCTGGTTCCTGCTCCTACCCCTAGGGGAGTCGGGGCTTCTGCTGACCAAGGTTGCAAGCCACCAACCCTTCGTGGGCTACCGCGGCCCCCGAGAGCTGTCGGAACGGAAGCTGGTGCGCAACGTGCGTCAGTCGGGCGACGTTTACTACAACACCGGGGACGTGCTGGCCATGGACCACGAAGGCTTCCTCTACTTCCGCGACCGCCTCGGGGACACCTTCCGGTCCGACGCGGGTTTCTCGGGGCGGGGCTGAGGCGGGACCACGGAAACTTTCATATCCTAGAGGGAGCCAGGCTGAAGAGGCGGGACTTTCCTATCGCAAGAAGGCGGAGCTTGGGGTCAGGACTTCCCACGCGAAAGCGAGGCTTCTCGATTTTGGAGGGGGCGGGCCTGACCCGGCCTCCAGATCCCCGGGCGGGACGGGGCGGGGCGGGGGAGAGGCGGGGCCTCTCCTTGCTAGGGGCGTGATCACAAGCGCTGGCTCCAACCCTGCAGATGGAAGGGCGAGAACGTGTCCACGCGCGAGGTGGAGGGCGTGTTGTCGCAGGTGGACTTCCTGCAACAGGTTAACGTGTACGGCGTGTGTGTGCCAGGTGCGGAGGGTTCTCATTTTAAACTTCAAACAGCTTTGTGGGTGGAGGGTCGTTATTCCGATTTTACAGGTGGGTGCTAGGGTACGACTTGCCGGACCTCACAGCCAGTGAGCAGAGCTGGGCGGGGCTGCAGAGTCAGCTATGGGCCCTCGAGATGGGTTGGCCGAGAGTGACCGGACTGCTTCCTAGGGTGTGAGGGTAAGGTGGGCATGGCTGCCGTGCAGCTATCCCCCGGCCATACTTTCGACGGGCAGAAGTTGTACCGGCACGTTCGCGCTTGGCTCCCTGCCTACGCTACCCCCCATTTCATCCGCATCCAGGTGAGCCCAGGGTGGCAAGGTAGGTGGGTGGAAGATCGTAGCGAGGGGATGGATGTCACAGTGAAGGGACTATGATCACTGCCCTGCAGGACGCTGTGGAGGTCACGAGCACGTTCAAACTGGTGAAGACCCGACTGGTGCGTGAGGGCTTCAACGTAGGGGTCGTGATTGACCCTCTGTTTATACTGGACAACCGGGCCCAGTCCTTCCGGCCCCTGACGGCAGAAATGTACCAGGCTGTGTGTGAGGGAACCTGGAGGATCTGACCACCTGGCCAACCCACAGGGGCAAGGATCAAAGCCGGCCACCCCCACCCCAACACACTCGGTGTCACTTTCATCCTGGGCCTGCGTGAATCCCAGCCTGGCCATATCCTCAACCTCAGTGGGCTGGAAATGGCAGTGGGCCCTGTAGCAGTGGCAGAATAAACTCAGATGTGTTCACAGAAGTCTGTATGTCTGCATGGATGAAGGATCAATGGAGGAGTGCAGGGGCTAGTGCCTTGAAGACCTTACTTGAGGGCCTTCCCTGTGGGATGACCCTGTCTGTTTAAGGCCAAGGGTATGAGAGGAGCCGCCCAGCCTCACAGCCGCTCTAATGTAGAGAGATGAAAATCCTGATTCCCTCTGTGGGTCTTCTGTGGCCACTGAAGCGGTGGCTGGGCCTGGGTCACGGTGGGCCAGTGGATGTGGATAATTCCCCTGTAAAGAGCTATGGATACACGATCTGACAAAGCCTGGAGGGTGCTGGACTGTGGCTAGAAGGCCAAGCAGGAAGTAACTGGCAGAGTAGTGTCCCTGGCAGTGTGAACAGCACATATAAAGGCCCTGGGGCAAGTTTAGCAGGTGGGGCACAGCAGGAGCAGAGGCCTCTGGAAAATGGGAGTCTGCACAGTCTCAGGAGTTGGCCGTGCTACTTGAAGCACAGTGGAGATGTAGGTAGGGGTGTATGGGTGCTAAGCCTCTGGCTCAAAGGCTGTAAGTGCTTCTTGGAGCTTCGTAGGAACTATAGGTGAGGCTGCAGACACAGGAACAATTGTGGTGGTGCCAGGCCAGTGCTCCATGGGTTAACCTTGGGAGCACAGCTGGGGCGATGATGGTGACAAAAGGAACCCCACAACAGTAATGGGCCATTGGTGGGCAGTGCTGCAGGCTGTGACCTGCCCATCCGTTGTGTGCATAGTACACACACCCAGTGGAAATGGCAATGGCTTAAGCATACTGAGAATGGCCCTATGTGGCAGATGCACCTGAGTACGGTTCGTATTTCCTGGCTAAGGAATCTGGGAATGTCCAACTCAGAGATTAATTCCTTAATTTTGAGGAACACCTGAGCCTTTGGCCTTGTCCCATGGAACACTGGTGGTGCAGGGGATCCTGGCCTTTTGCTTTCAGTTAAATGGAAGGTTGCCTTTTGCTTTCAGTTAAATGAAAATGCTATATAAACTGCATGCTTTTTTGTTTTTTTGAGACGAAGTCTTGCTCTGTTGCCAGGCTGGAGTGCAGTCTCAGCTCACTGCAACCTCCACCTCCTGAGTTCAAGTGATTCCCCTGCCTCAGCCTCCTGGTGGGACTACAGGTGCATGCCACCCCACCTGGTCAATTTTTTGTATTTTGGTAGAGATAGAGTTTCACCATGTTGGCCAGGATGGTCTCCATCTTTTGACCTTGTGATCCGCCCGCCTTGGCCTCCTGAAGTGCTGGGATTATAGGCATAAGCCACCGCAGGCTTTTTGCGAGCAGTTCTCCTGCTCAGCCCAGTCCCTGGACTCTCCCCTGTATCTAAGCCCCCCAGTAAAACCCTATTACTCTGTTTGCTGGCTCTCGGTCTCTTCTTCTGCCTGTTGAACCTGGTGCCATCCCCACTGGAGTCAATAGGGGTTTGGCACAATATTGTGCTCTCCTGTGCCTCGGCCTCCTCATCATGCTATGGGCAACTTTGAGGACAGAACCAGCCTTCGAAGGGAGCAGCGCAGGCAGCACCCCACGTGGACTATGGGGCAGCTGGGCTTCACAGAGTTCCTGGTAGCATTTCGGGCTCTTCCTGTCAGCCCTACAGCCTAAGGCTGAGACAGTACCCTTAGAGTCTGTGATGATTTCACTTTGGGTCCCACTATGAGAATCTGTTCATCACTGGTGGTGGCTGTGCACTGTAATTATCTTCTGTGAAGTGATAGTTGTTGTGACTTGCTATTTCTCTGCCCTGCATGGCCAACGGAGCCCCACGTGTTCCCTGAAGAGCCCTAGCCCTTTCATACAACTGGACTTGGGTCCAGGCCATCGTGGTCCTCCCCTGTACACAGTAGGTTGTCCAGTTCCTTTATATTCCTGTTTGCTCCAGGAGAGACCCTGGCCAGGAAGGGAGCTAGAGCTGTGTGAACATAGCAGAGGCCCAGGCATTGCCCCTCTTGGGGAACAGTAGGCAGGAACAAGTGGATAACAAGGCCTTGGTATCAACTGTGTTCACAGAAGTCTGTGTGTCTGCCAATAAAGAACAGTGGGGGGTTGCAGGGGCTAGTGTCCCAAAGACCTTATTTTGGGGGTCTTTCCTGCCTTCCCACCAGGGACCTCAGCTATCCCTGTGGGGTGACACAATCTGAGCTTCCTCCTCCTGTGGTTAGGTTCTCAAGTTCAGTCGCATTCCTATTTCCTTCAGGAGGGACCCTGGCCAAGAAGTGAGCCTGAAGTTGTATGAACATAGCAGCAGACATCAGGCTGGTCACCCTTGCGGCTCCTCCAGCTTGCCTTCCCAGATGCACGGTAGGTAGCCATGCTTGAGAAGGAAATTCCCTTTGTGTCTACTGAAGCCAGGAGTGATGAGTTCCAAGGCCAGTGAGGCTGCTGAGTGATGTGGGCAGCCAAGGAGCAAGGGAGGCTAGAGATCTGTGGCAACAGAGGTTTGGCCTTTCTGGGCTCAGTTGCCCTGCAGATTATTATCATTATTATTTTTGAGACGGAGTCTTGCTCTGTTGCCCAGGCTAGATTGCAATGGTGCAATCTCAGCTCACTGCAACCTCCGCCTCCCAGGTTCAAGTGATCCTCCTGTCTCAGCCTCCCAAGTAGCTGGGATTACAGGCACGTGCCACCATAACCGGCTAATTTTTATATTTTTAGTAGAGGCGGGGTTTCACCATGTTGGTCAGGCTGGTCTTGAACTCCTGACCTCAGGTGATCCGCCCACCTCAGCCTTCCAGAGTGCTAGGATAACAGGCGTGAGCCATAGTGCCCAGCCCAGAAATCAGGATCCTTATTCAGAAACTCCATATTATGAAAGTGGAATTTATGTTAAAATTCTAACACATACATGGAGCAGGAGAAATAGAAGCCAACCTTGCTTTCCTGGGTCTTCTGCTGCCCTCCACACTGAGACCTCAAACCCAGCCTCTGCACAGAGGGGTAAGAAGGCACAGTTTTTGAACACCCACCTGAAAAAAGGAGGTCCCAGGAGAGGGAGTGTTGTCAGCCCGGGCCATGACTCAGGAAGGGAGGGAGCCTGATGCTTGGCAGTCACCCTACAGGCACTGATCCCCCATAGAAGGGAACCCAGACTTCCCTCCAGGAGGCAGGGGCAAGAAGGGAGGAAGTAGCTCCTTTTCCTTGCACCCAGGTCTTTTGGGGGAAGGCAGGCCAGGGGAAGGGGACTGGCTTGGGACCCCGTGTTCACTCCAGCATCCCCTGCTACCTCCAGAGTCTTCAGCTGGTGCCCCAGAGGCTGCATCCAGGCTCTGAGAACACCGAGGCCCTTGAGGGACCGCACAGTCTGGCTGCTCACGGAGCCTCCGGCCGGTGACTCTTAAGATGGATGACCAGCTGCGACTTCCAGTCGAAGGCACGGCCGCAGTCACTGCAGAAGTGGCGCCGCTGGCCCGCATGGCTCTTGCGGTGGATGACCAGCTGCGACTTCCAGCTGAAGCTGCACCCGCACTCCTCGCATGGGTAACTCCGGGGGCCTGCGAGTGACCGTCGGGGGTGGCGTGGAAAGGCCAGCTCCCCTTGCGGCGGTTTCTCTGTGCCTTCGCCAGTGGCTAGCCCTGGGGACTGTGAACCTGGCCTGCTTGTGTGTGTCCGGTGGTGGATGACAAACACTGACTTCCAATCAAAGCCGCGGCCACACTGCTCGCACATGTAGGGCTTCCTAGGGGTGGCGCCTGGCTTCAGTCTCGTCTCTGTGGGTGTGGGCGTAGCAGGCGCTGGTGGTGTCCCTGGGCGCGCAGTGGGGGCAGGAGCCGTGGTCCCAGACAGGCCATCCCAGGCCGCAGGACCCGGGCCCCGGGGCGGCTGGGCCTCTGGGCAGCCCGACAGACCCTCATTCTCATCTCCTGGGGGCAGGGGCAGACCAGGTGAGTCCCGGCACTCTGCACTTGTGATACCGCCCACCCATCCCTCAGGCTTGTGGCTGTGGCACAAGATCGCACCGCGTGGCTCAGCTCCCAGCCATCCAGGAGGGGTGGTTCAGGCTGCACGGTGTGGGGCACTCACCTGAGCCCAGCTTTCTGCAGACGCCTGCTCCCGTGAGCAGCATCCCCAACTCTGACTGGGCCTGTGCCTCCGGCTGGTGGGGTGGTAACCCTGCCCGGGTGGGAGGCACAGTCAGGCGAGGGGTTTGCATGAAGGAGGGGTAGGGTGGGTTCCAATAGGTGACAGGTGTCCCTTTGGAAGGTGAGAGAGCTGGGTAGGGCTGGTATCACAGAGGCCCTGCTCAGCTAGGCCTGCTGCAGGGTGGGTACAGGCCCCAGGGAGAGGGGCGGGGTGGGGCTGGCTGGTCCTCACCCAGGGAGACCACCGTGCCGTACTTCTCCAGCATCGCGTCCCAGTACAGTTCCTTCTGTGACCGGTCCAGCCGCCCCCACTCCTCCTGCAGACGTGGCCCATCACTGTAGGTACCCTTCCACCCTCCCCTGCCCTGTCTGGTTCATATTATTACCTCGGGGAGCCAGCAGGTTACCTACGCCTCATCTGCCCCTCCAGCTGAGAATGATCTTGAGGTGGGTGTTTGTAAGTGCTGGGGTCCTCCTTCAGATCACCTGACCAATGCTGTTGCCAGCACTCATCCCCTCCAACCACCCCACCCTGCTGAGGGTGGGCTTGGCAGCATCACAGGGACCTGAATGGCTTTATCAAAGAGTGAACTCCCTGCCTGGGAGTCAGCCCTCCTTGCCACCTGAATCCCATCATCTGGGGCTTTACTGGGTTGGGAAAAATAATCCTCAAGGACAAGCTGTGGCAAGTCCAGGGGCACGATGACAGCAGCTGTGAGGAGCCACAGCTAGACACGGATGGTGCTGGCTGGAGGTGAGGACCCCGTGGAAAGTGTAGCCTGGCCACTCTCCTCACTTTCTGACTGTGCCATGGGGTTGGGAAGGGAGCCTGGAAAGACTTCTCCCCCTTGAAGCACATCTCAACCAGCAATTCTGCTACTGAAGCTCCCCAGTGGAGTGGCTTAGAAGCAGAGGAGACAGGAGAGGAAAAGGCCTCGCTACCCACACTTGGGAACCAAGTGATCCAGTAGCAGAGACCTCAAGCTGAGCTTCCAGGCCCAACAGGTCGCCTCTGAGGAAACCCCTAGGAGAGAACGGACTTTGGGCATTTTACATGAAGGGTGTCTCCATCTTTTTCAGGTGTTGGGGGAATCCTGCCACAGCTGGTCTTCTCCCCTCCCCATCTATACACAAAAGTTCAAATCCCCAGGTTCTGGCTCAAGACATCTGGGAGCAGCAAACCTCCCAAGTGACTTCTCTGGAGGTGAGAAAGCCATGCCTACCACTTCCAGCCACTCTAAACTGGGTTTCCATGGCTTGAGGCCCAAATCCTTTTTTTTTTTTTTTGACATGGAGTTTTGCTCTTGTTACCCAGGCTGGAGAGCAGTGGTATGGTCTTGGCTCACTTTGACCTTTGCCTCCTGGGTTCAAGCAATTCTCCTGCCTCAGCCTCCTTAGTAGCTGGGATTACAGACGCATGCCACCACACCCAGCTAATTTTTATACTTTTAGCAGAGACAGGGTTTTACCACGTTGGCCAGGCTGGTCTTGAACTCCTGACCTCAGGTGATCTGCCCACCTCGGCCTCCAAAAGTGCTGGGATTACAGGCATGAGCCACCTTGCCCTGCCCCCAATCCTTTCAATAATAGATCACCAGTCTGTCCCTGTGCCCCAGGTCCTGTGGTGGGTACAGCTGCTGTCAGACTCCACTTCTGGGCAGCAAAGAGCCTGGAAAACCACAGGGCAGAGGGCAGCCATGGGGACACTCCCTTCTCACACCTGGGGCCTAAACTTCCCACCTGGAGCTGCTCACCTGGATCCTGGGTGAGTGGAAGGAGGTAGAGGCTGGTTCTTGGTGTCCATGGTGGCCCTCAGGGGACTGAGCTGCAAGTCGAGGGTTGGAGGGTGCTGGAAAGTGGGGCAGATGGGAGGGTGGTGTCAGCGGCTGCCCAGAAGAGCCATGGCAAATGAAGAGCTCCTCTGCTGTGTGACATGGCAAGTAGCCAGCCCTTTGTTCCTGCCTCCCAGGTCCCCATCCCAGACAGGGACATCCACATTCATTTCAAGAGTCCCAGCCTGGACACACCTCTCCTGGGACTCCCACCCGAGCCAGGAATGTCCACACTTCCTCCAGGAGCTGCTCATCTCACCCATTTCCTGTCCATCGACATTGGGTTCCTCCTTCACACTGCAGCTGAGCTGGACAGACCCCTCTATTCTGGTGTCCTGGGGACCCTCCCCAGGGGACTCCACTGTCCCTGAGGGGTGGGGGCTCCCCAATGATTCCTCTGTCTTCTGGGCTACAGGGAGCACCTCCTGCTTCAAGACATGGGCTGTGATCTGAGGAGAAGAGGTAAGTCACAAGGGCGCTAGCCTGGGTCTGTCCCTCCAAGCTGATGCTGGCCACACTCACCCAGCCCAACAGCTGCCCAGGGTCATGCTGCAGTCCTTCGACCAGGGCAGCAGCCTCCTCAGGACTGCCTGGCCGCTGACCTCGCACCCAGGCCTGGATCTCAGGAGGCAGTGTGCCCAGGAACTGCTCCAGCACCAGCATCTCCAGCATCTGCTCCTTGGAGTGTGCCTCAGGCTGCAGCCACTGGTGACACAGCTCACGCAGCCGGGCCAGGGCTTCTCGGGGACCTGCCACCTCCTGGTAGCAGAACCCTCGGAAGCGGAGGCGGGCAGTCTCAGGCTCCTCGAGGGTGGTCTCTGGGTCCATGAGGGGCAGGCATGGGGGACCCAGAGGGGATGGCATTCTTGTTCAAGGGGGTGTCTTGGAGTCGTCAAGATGGGCCTACAGAAAAGGAAGGGTCCAAGTGTCAGCCAAGAGAATCTGGCCAGGGGAAGGCAGACACCAGGCCCAGCCCAGGGGGCTGAGACCAGGACCAAGTGTACTCTGAAGTCAGAGGAGCCAAGGCCAAGAAAGCTTCATGGAAAGATATGGGTCACAGGAGCTAAATCATGATGGCAAATGAGAGCCGGAGGAAGCCTCGGGAACAAATCCTTGGAGGCTAGGTGTTCAGGGAGCTTTCACGAAATTGCAAACAGTTGGGTCCAAAAGGGGACTGCTGGGAGATGACGGTAAAGAGGTGGATAAGGACAATCATCGCAGGGTTCCAGGGCAGTGCTTAGCAGAGGTGCGAGGGGAGTGGTCAGCTGGGCAGGTGGGGCTATGATCCAGGGTGAGTGGGATCCCTGAGGGTGGAAGAGGCAGCAGGTAGAAGGGGGAGCCAGGCTGTAATGTATGGGGGCGAGTCTCCCTCCACAATCTCGGGGATGTTGACTGAGTGGGACATCCTTAAGACTGGCTCTGGGGAGCGATCACGTGAGGCCTACAGGGCAACGCAGCGGCTGATGTGGACACCGCGCTCGCTGACCACAGCGAACTGTGGATGACTCACACTGCCCGGGCCCATGCATGTAAAAACGAAAAGCGAAGAACAAAAAAAACGGAGCCAAAGCTCCACGAGGCGTGGAGTCGAGGGATGGGCACAGCTTCCCGGCCCTGAAGGTCTGGAGTGAAATACGCCCACCTGGAGGCGCCTGAGAGACCAGGCCTGACACCCCGCCTATCTATCTGAGGGATGCTCGAACTTCGGGATCCATCCCCCAAAAGGGAAGAGAACAGAGAGGCGTTCACGAGGACGCGCCCGGGCTCGGTCACCTGGAACGGTGCTGAGGGGAGGAAAGGCCTGTGCGAAGGCTGAGGTGACGCGCGGGGCCAGTCGCGAGATGGGCGGGCCCTCCAGGGCGCCGAGAGCAGGAGTCGAGCAGGCCCCAGAGGGCGGCCCCAAACCCTCCCACGGGGTGGAAAGGCCGCGCCCCACTCAGGCAGCCTGCGCTCACCTCAACCCCGGAGCCGTTGCTGGGAGGCCGCTTCCCGGAAGTGGCGCCGCACAACCCGGGGCGCCTCAGCCGGGTGTTACCCCGGCGACGCCGCGCTGACCAATCCCGCGCCTGCACCGAAGGCACCGCCCACGCCCTTTAAACTACGTTTCCCATGAGCGTCAGCAAAGACAGAAGGGACCGTGGACCCCGAACTCGCATTTGCAGAGGCCTCTGAAGCCTGAGACACCCTCTGTTCCTCTAGGAGGTACCGCACTGTTCCAGAGTTATATGAGATCCCTCCGCTCTGGGAGCAGCTCTCCCTTCCTATGTTATAAACCTGCGCGTCTGGATAGTTGCCCGGTTCCTATTGGCAGGTGAGGGGAGAGGCGGGAGGTTTTGCCCAATGAGAGGTGGCGCTCGCCTGGCCCCGCCCCCACGACATTCCGCTCGACCAGCCTCCAGATAACGGCCAGGGCATATCCGCCAGCCTCCAGCTGTTCTCATGACGTCAGGAGCGTTGCCTCGACTTCCGAGGAGGCCGGAAATGGTGGCCCAGTCGTCTCTTGGGTCGAGTAGTTCGCTGTAACTCGTTCCAAGTGGTCCCGGGAAAGGCGGGGTCGGGTGTGGAAAACCACCTGGGCTCGGGCTTTCTCCCTCCTGGAGGGTGCGGGGGGCCTTCTTTGACCTCTGCTAAGCGCCCTGCGGTCACGCGGGGGCAACAGCGACCCTGAAGAGGTACTGACGGTTGTGACTGCAATCTCTGACGTCTTCAGATGTCAGTCCTGCAAAGTCGGGGGCGGAGGTTTCCCTCCAGGCTGATGGGACGTGCTCAACTGTTTATTTACCTTTTATTTAATTTCGGGAGAACTAGACAGGGTGACACTAGTTTCTCCCAATAAGCAGTGTTACAGTTTTCTAAATCTGTGGGATCAGTTTTGCTTTCACACTTAAAATGGCCGAGCTATGACTTATTATCAGTCTTAAATTACACCGTCTGTTCTGGTTTCTTTGGATACTTGGGAATCTCCGCTGCCTGCTCTGGATGCAGAGCAATGGTCTTAATCACAGACTGGAAGCACTGAGCACGTGCGTGGCAGGACTTGTCAACTCTGAGCTTTCCAGAGGCTTCCTCAGGTTGTTTTTGGGGATGGGGTGCTTAGGCCTTTTCTCTGGGGCTGTGTAGATTCCCAGGAGAAAAAAACAAAAACTTTTACCCTCCACCAGGTGGGGAGAGCATTGGGGCGTTGAGGGCTTCTTCAGTAGCTGTTCCCCAGGCAGCTTTGTTATAGGTCTCCCGTATCTGGGCTGCTGGTTCTCTCAGCCTTCTGCTGTTCTGCCGTCAGCCCGATGGGAACTCTCTCTACTTCCCCAAGTGGCCACGCAGTACATGGCCTTCCCTAACTTAGTGACAGCTCCCATCCACTTCTAGTTTAGGAATGCCATTGCTGCTGACACCTTTTTCATCATCCTCATATTGTGGATTTGGGTTTTAAATGCTCCCCTCTGTGGTTTCAGTGGATTTCTAAGTCCAGTGAGATGTGTTCGGTCTGACCTTTTGACCCAGAAGCCCAGGGACACTTTTACAGTCACTGCCCATTCAGGATTAAGAGCAGACGGGGAGGCTGGATGGAGGTCAGCTAAGGGGCCAAGACCTGGGTGGAGGCGGGAGCCTAAGTTGGGGGCCACCAACCAGTCACGGGTTTAGGGAGGGCAAGATTGGAGAAGGGTGGACAAACTGAGAGACAACAGGGACACAAGCAGATGTGGAAAGGAGCCTAATGGAGGGAAGAGCTAGTGGGAAGACAAAGTAGGGCACTGAGCCCAGCCTAAGGGGTCATGCGGGCTCAGGGCAGAAACTTCACTCAAAGTGTCTGTCAGAGGCACAGAAATGATTTCATGTGACTCTCTGAGTATCCACTTGTTTGACAGATGCTTTTGCTCCTGACTCCCATGGCCTCCCCAGAAAAGTCCTCTTTCAGACAGGGAAGGGTTGTCTGCATTTCACAGCTCTGCAGACTTAGTAGGTGACAGTGGTTCGGACTTACTGGGATCCTGGAGGTCCAAGTCTTGCAGGCTCCGGGAGAGCTGGGTCCTGCATGTCTCCACTCCCTGCAGGAACCTGTGAGGTTTCACAGGTTGAATATCAAGTGGGTGGGGCCTGGGTTTCTGCTCTTTGTGTATAGGGTGGGATCGCTGCAAGACTTTGGAAGCCATGGGATGGAGCGACCACTGGTCTGGAGTCAACCTTGCAGGGTCGTCACACATGGCCACACCCTCTATCTCAGCAGCAGGGGAACACAGCCCTGCTTTGGTTTCTCCACCTACCATCATCCCATCACCAGGATCCACCAGGACTTATCACCTAACAGAGCTGCCGCTCCAGGCAGCCCCACTGCATCCCACTTTATCCAGCTTCTGGCTCCCCCAACCCACCTCTGGCCCTGAAAAGGATACAGGTATCCCACTCCCTCTCTGGGACCGCAGACAGGCTGCATCTCTACTCTGTGGCCTCTTGAGGGTGCCCAGGTTGAAGCCAAGTCCAGGAACTTCTGTGATGATGACACACGCTGATGGCATGTCAGGGTATGTTCAATATCATCTGCATTGTATGAGGGTGAAATGGGTGTTGGGTTGCTACTGTTCAAACAAATGTTTAAAAGGAAAGCTTTATCAGAGAAGCTCTTTGAACTGTTATGAAAAACTGAACCATGCTCTGGAGTAGGGACAAGACGCTGTGCTGTGGCGGTCCAAACTGCTGTACAGGAAATTGCAACACCTACTCCGAGTTGCAGATGCTAGTCTTTTTTTTTCCCCCCCCATTAAAGAGACCTTGAATTTCCTTGGAGGCGAGGCTCCAGGTAGGGACAGGGCCTGGTCTGCTGAAGGCCACAGAAAGCAAATGGCCCCCAGTCCACCCTTCTGTTCCTGCCATGCAGGGCCATTACACTGGGGTGGGGAGGTCCTCAGGAGGATGTCACACGCGGCCTTAGGTAATGGCAAGTCATTCCTATTCAGTTCTCTGTCCAGCCTCCAACTGAGGAGGGATAATGGGGATAACATGAGATGGGGGGGGTGGGGGGGGGGAAGTGGCCACCAAACCCAGCAAAAATGAGCAGCTCCATCTTGTCTGAAGTTAACATTGTTCCCTCAGATGTAAAGCCTCCTCATCACATCGATTTTGGTAAACAAGTCAGTGACAGGCCTTGGCCAAGCTGGGACTTGGACCAAAACCTAAGCAAGTGCCACTGGAAAGCCATCATCCTAGCTCTGTCCTTCCAATGCTGAGAGCCGCATGTTCCCCCATGGGCATCCTTCTCCTGAGTTGGCTCTGTGTGTGAAGCCAGGACAGGCCCTCACACTTCACCAGAGTGCAGCCCAGGAGATGAGGTATCTGCACACTGGGTCAGTCCACCTGGGCTTGGGTCCCAGCTCTGCTGTGTGCCATGGCAACTCACCTCCGCCTCTGTGTGCCTCAGCTTCATCTTCCAAGGGCGGATACCAGCCACAGAAGCCATCTCTCAGGGCTTCAAGAGAAACTTCCCAGCACTTAGGACAGGAGCTGACAGCGAACACATGTTGGCTCTCATTAGGACCCCACCTGTCAGTATCTGAAAACATGGTTTGGTAGACCCAAACCTTTTCTTTTTCCCAGAGGCGGTGGCTGACACTGAGCCCACACCCTGATTCCGTCACTTGCAGTCTCCTGTCTGCTAGACTGGCCCCAAGGAAGCCTTGGATGAACAGAAGCAGTGGTAATGGGTGGGGGCAGGGGGAGGAGAATGCCCTCAGCATCTATCCAGCAGCCAGTTTGTGTGCAGATAAGTTTCTCTGGGTCCCACAACCCATGTCCGCATGCCTCTCACCTTAGCATCCACTGTCATAACACATGAAGCAGTACCACGTTGCAGCGCTGTGACTGTCAGCCTCCTAATGGCTCTGAACAGTCCCGGCCCCACTAGAGTTTCAGCCACCATGTCCTCCCGCTGATGTTTCTGCAGTGCTACTCCTTTGGGGATGTAGATACTGACAAATCCCGTCCCCACGTGCAAATGAAATCACAGCCAAAGGGGCTCCCTTGTCCCTGACTAGCAAGTACAAGGCTTTTTCTCTGCTGTGGATCTGCAGAGGACATAGGCCCTTTAGCTGTGGAAGGGATTCACAGAAGGCCAGGGCTGCAACCTGTGACCTCAGACCTCTGCTGGCTCCGAGACTGCAGCTGGGCCCGAGGCGGGAGTGGGCTCGCTTTCCTTCACTGGTGCACCTTCTGGTGATGCCCCAGAAACAGACCTGGCCTGGGGCTGCAGGCTGGCCCTGGATCGCCGGACGGTCTTCTCACCGGTATGTATCCTCTGGTGGTGGAAGAGGGCCGGGCGCTCACGGAAGGCGCGACCACACTGCGTGCACACGAAGGGCTTCTCGCCCGTGTGAATGCGCCGGTGGCTCAGCAGCACAGCGCCCTTGGCGAAGGCCTTGCCACAGTCCCCACAGCGGAAGGGCCGCTCGCCCGTGTGCAGGAGCTGGTGCTGGGTGAGGTTGGAGCTGTGGCTAAAGGCACGGCCGCACTGTGCGCAGGCGAAGGGCTTCTCGCCCGTGTGCACACGCTGGTGCTTAAACAGCGAGGACCCCTGGCTGAAGGCGGCACCGCAGAGCGCGCACACAAAGGGCTTCTCACCCGTATGCGTGCGCTCGTGCTGGATCAGGTGCGAGTTGCGGCAGAATCGGCGGCCACACCGTGCACAGGCATACGGACGCCCGCCC
>CAUYLG010059740.1:0-142980 GCA_963573385.1 Cacajao melanocephalus
TTTTTTCAAAAATTTTTTTTTTTTTTTTTTTTTTTTTTTTTTTTTTTTTTTTTTTTGCGATGGAATTTCGCTCTTGTTGCCCAGGCTGGAGTGCAATGGCACTCACTGCAACCTTCACCCCCTGAGTTAAAGCGATTCTCCTGCCTCAGCCTCCCTAGTAGCTGGGATTACAAGTGCCCACCACCAATAATTTTTGTATTTTTAGTAGAGGTAGGATTTCACCACGTTGGCCTGGCATCTTGTATGTATTCAGAGGAAGAAGAAGAGAAGGAGGAGGAGGAGGAAGAGAAGGAGAAGGAAAAGAGGAAGAGGAAGAGGAGCAAGAGGAAGAGGAATTGGAGGAAGAAGGAGGAGAAGAAGAAATAACTTCTAGTGTGAGCAATCAGCATTTCTGGGTATCTGTTTTTTCCTACCCATTAATGATTCTCTTTCTTTTGATGACAAGTGTCATGATTTTCTCTGAGGAACAGGCACTTCTTTGGTATCATTGCATGTGAGGCGAGTGGCATCAATGTCTGGGAAATAAGTTTAATTGTTTTCCTTTGTCACAGTGATTGGTTCAAAGAGGAGCTTGTGATTCAAGCCAATAATACTTAATTATGGAAATGTTAAGCTCTGTTTTTGCTGGGATTGGCTAGCTGTAAGAATTACATAAGCCTAAAACTGCTAGGAACTACTGTGAGGAGAAAACCAGCAAAATAATGAAGCCAACAGAGAGAAAAGCAGACCTGAGGGAAAGTGAGAAGAAGAGGAAGAAAGTTCTGACTACATCATCAGAGTCTGTGACTCCAACTATGCCCGAATCCCTGTTCCTCTTGTTTTCATTAACTAAGTCAATAAATTCTTTTTTTTTTTCTTTTTCCAAACCCAGTTTGAATTAAACTTGTGTCACTTGCAACCAAAAGTCTTTCATAATAGGGAGGAAATCTGGAGGAAACCGCATGCTTTATTTGAAGTATAGAATATCAAGAAAAGCAGGCTTTCTAAAAATTGTCCTTAGACTAGCATTGTCTAAGTAAAATATAATGCAAACCATATATATCATTAAAAAATTATAGTCTCTACCTTAAACAGAAAGAGTTGAAATGAATTCTAATAAAATATTTTATTTTACTCAACATATAAAAAATGTTACCTTTCCAATATGCAGTTTTTAAGTGCTCAGCAACATTGAACAACACAGTTCTAGCCCATAGAGCCCAGAGTACAAGGTGAGTAGACAGTAGCCTAGTTGAAATTAAGCCTGTGGTCAAATTTCAGGGCCTTAGAATGAGGAAGTATTCTTTTGAAGACGGGGTCTCTCACTCTGTCACTCAGGCTGGAGTGCAGTGGCATGCTCATAGCTCACTCTAGTCTCAACCTCCCAGCTCAAGCAGTCCTCCCACCTCAGCCTCCCAAGTAGCTGGGATTACAAGTGTGCATCATCATGCTAGTTTATGTATTTATTTTTATTTATTTATTTACAGAGATGGAGGTCTCACTCTGTTGCTCAGGCTGGATATTTGATATTTTTGAACAGAGAAATAATGGAAGCAAAACAATGCTTCTATAAAAATAATCTGACAGCTCTAGCATCTTTAATGCTTTCCTGATATCCCAGTCAAATGAATCTCTTTCCTATAATCCTCTCACGTGGAGTCATAAGGACACATGCCAGTTTCTTCAGGGACAGAAATGCTTACTCATTTAGAATACAGCAGCCATAGAAATAATTCATGTGGAGCAGGATTCTCTCAAGACCTAGCCCACACATTCTTTGTCCCTGATAGGACTTGGAACATCCCCATGGCATTAAGTGGCATTAGCTTTCTAATTTCTGCTTCTAGACCATCAGGGACAGTGGAAGGCTGGAATCAAATGTAAGATGCATGAATGATTAATAATACTTTTTCAAATGCATTCATTAACTAAAAGATTAATCCTGGTTTAAGATCTGTTCAAACAGGAAAACAAAGAGTCTTAGAGTCAAGAAAACATGCTATCTACTGTCTCCCCAAAGGAGGAAAGTACACTTTACTTTGTTCTTGCCCCATCCCAGTTCTTTGGCATATTAGGTTCTGAAAAAAAATTTGTTTAATGGAACTAGTGAATTATAAAATACAAGTAATAGTCTTTTTAATCCTCTTGGATAAATAATATAAAATAAAATAGAATTCTTTAAAAATAATCTTCCATTTTAATCTATTTAACATCTTTGAATAACTTTTCTACTAAATTTTTCTGATCAACACTCCATTTTCTTTCTATTTTTTATAAATGTGAAATTATTTAAAGATATAATACTTTTTACCTGGAACATTCATTACAATTTTAATGAAATAATGTTATAAATTCTAAGAGTCTTTATATCCTAGCAAATTGATTACATTAACAGAAAAATTTTCTTTTTGTGAGAAATACCCTTTTCTGGAAGAATATTTCAAATTCCTGAGCAGAGACATTTTATATAGTTAGGTAAGCATTTTTTTTGTTGTTTCTGCCAACTGGATGAGGGCTATGTTTATTATTTCTATAGTAAGACAAAAAAAGATTATGTTTTCCTTCAACAGCATAAAACCAGTACAAGAGAAGAACATGCTTGCACCTGGGGGTCAGGTCAGAAAAAAGTCCCTAGAGGGAAGTTGCTGGGTACTCGCCGTATTGAGCCTTGGAGAAGGTAATGCAACAGCCATCGGTGGTAGCCTCAGCAAATGATAGCCCTTGAGATAGCTGCAGCCACTTTTATAACAAGGGTGCCAGGGAACAATGGTGCAATTCGTTTTGGGAGTTCTCATAAAATGATACATTGGCTTCATTTATTTGCTTTTTGTTTGTAGTTATGATGAGATACATATTTGGAAATGTGGAATCCACAGTTTGTGGAACTGTTAAGCATCAATAAGAGAAGTGGTATTTCTTAGGAAGAATTTAATCTCTCGTGTTTGGAGGTAATGGCCTGTATCAATAGAAATAACTCTTTGACATTGAAGACTAGTTGTGACAGTTGACAGCAAGTGTAGATATCCATTTGGTCACTACAGTCTGAGCCCTTTGTAATCATATTGAACAGCTTTTCAATGTACGATTTTATGATAAAACATTTAGAAATTGGGCCTTAGTGTATCTTTTCCTCCCAAAAGCCAACTACCTGCAGTTACACAGTTTTTAGGAAGCTTCAAATGGGTCACGTGTTTTACAGTGGCTAAAAACTCACAAAAATACTTGGCACATACTAGGGAAACTAAGTCCTTATTTTATGTTCTTAACTAAATCAGCAGTTTTAAAGGTTTCTTGAGGGTCAAGACATGACAAAATTTTGCTTTCTGGAAATACTTTTTCTGGAGATATACATACACAAAAATACATATGTATTATATATATATATGTACACCACATATATAGCTTTTTGGTGGATGGGAGTTGTAGAAGCAATATATAATCATCATAAAAGTTTGGAAAATAAAAAAAACTATAAGAAGGAAAATAAAGATCATTCTTTATTACAATCAGCTGGGGATTATTACTATTCAATTTTAATGTACTTCCTTCCAGATTCATGTGTACATGTATGTAAACGCATTGCGTAACAATATTTCAGTCAATAAAGGACTACATATACAATGGTGGCCATATAAGATTAAAAAATACTGTATTCTCACTGTACCTTTTCCATGTTTAGATATATTTTGATACACAAATGCTTAAATTATGTTACAATTGCCTACAGTATTCAGTACAGTAACATGCTGTACAAGTTTGTAGCCTAGGAGTAATAGGTTATACCATATAGCCTAAGTGTGTAGTAGGCTATACCATCTAGGTTTGTGTAAGTACATTCTCTGATGTTTGCACAAGACAAAACATCTAACAATACATTTCTCAGATGATATCTCCACCATTAAAAGATGCATGACTGTATCTATCTATTATCTATCTATCTGTAGATATAGATATCTTTCTGTATCTATAGAGAGATCATTTTTCAAAAATAAGATTATATAAAAATATAACAAAATCCTATATAACTGCCTTTCTATTACTTACAGACAGGAAATATGCTAATGACAAAGCTACTTTAGTAACATATAAAATTCGTATTCACAGCATCACTTGCATATGTTTGAACAATAGTTACACATATCCTTTCAGAACATATATAGTCAGGCTACTGAATGATTTGGATGTATGATTTGAAGACCTTTTGTAAAACCTGTGACCTGCAAATGTAAACTACTGATTTAAATCTTTTAGCAACAAGCCAACATTTTGTGGCTACGCAGATTGCTCTATGGTCAAAGCAATATCAACTTCTATAGCTTTTGTAATTATCAACAAAAACACACAAAATATTTGCTCCAAACCAGAATAGGCCACAACTTACAAGAAACAAGCTTGGAAATCAGTAATTATGTGACTTCAGGAGGTATGTATTAGTGGTTCTTACACTAAAAGTGAGTGAAATGCACCAGTATTTTTACCTGGGAACCTTTCTAAAAAGAGATAAGATCTGGAGGAGGTCATTAAGGAAGGAGCTATAGTACTTAAGGAAGTTAGTTGGGAAAATGAAGATTTTGGGGAGATACATAATCAAAATCTCAGACAAATATCTAGTGAACATCGTATTGAGAATCATCAAGCAATCAAAACTCAGTAAGGAATTTATGTCAGAAGCTGCAGAATTAATATTTAGAAAATGACCAGTTTGGTTTTAATTTGGAAATAAAATTCTAAATAGAGTTAAGTTCAGAAAATAATATGACTAACAGCTAAGAATGAAAAATTATTAACTCTTGGGTACATCATCATTCAGTGTTTTATTCCTTATATAGTTTTTTTACAAAACCAAAGCTTGAAGTACAAGGAGAGAGGTTGGTTGCACTGGGAATATTATAAAAGAAACTGGAAAGGGAAAAGCCCCTTTATGAGAATAAGTAATATGCAATGCAAATGATACACACTCAACTTTTAGAATAAGTGACTCATTGGAATTATTTAAAACAGCAGAGACTCATCAAAGAGGAGAAGTTAACTGTGACATGATTTAACATGTTCTAAGTAATTTGGCCTCCACAATCATTTGATTAGAACTCTTTGACTAATTAATCTGAGAAATACAGACAGACTCCAAGTTGTTTGGGATGTGATCCAAAAGTTTATTTGCATGTTAGTTGTTTGAATTATAGAATTCTCTCTCATAAAGTTATATGATGTTGTTAACTTTCCTGATGGGTTCATGAAAGCCTACATAACAAATAACACAGCAGCCAAGATTATTATATCTTTTAAAATTTCTCAAATATCAGACATAGTAAACAATGATTGTTTTCTCTTTTTTATTAAATTATTTAAAAAATTTTGTGGGTACACAGTAGGTATATATGTGTAGGTTATACGAGATGTTTTGATACAAACATACAATGTAAAATAAGCACATCATGGAGAATGAGGTATCTACCTTCTCAAGCATTTATCCTTTGAATTACAAACAATCCAATTACACTCTTTAAGTTATTTTGAAATGTACAATTAAGTTATTATTGACTATAGTAACCCTATTGCGGTATCAAATAGCAGATCTTATTCATTCTTTCTATTTTTTTTTTTTTTTTTTGTACCCATGAACCATTCCCACCTCCCCTCCAGCCCTTACTACCATTCCCTCCCTCTGGAACAATCCTGTTCTTTATTTCTGTAAGTTAAATTGTTTTGGTTTTTAGATCCCACAGATAAGTGAGAACATGTGATGTTTGCCTTTCTATGCCTGGCTTATTTCACTTAACATAATGTTAACATAATGTTATGATGGGAAGAGACATAATGATGAGAAGCGACAAGGAAATAAAGGTGCCTGAAAAAGAGGAGCTGTCTTTCATAGAGAGGAATATTAACAATAAATATAGAATTACAGAGTTAAAACATCATCATTATACAACCCCCCAAAGTAATATGTAACTTAGACAAGAATATCAGAGGTTTGCAAACCAATTGGTGAAAGTTTATTAGAAAATAGAATATTCCAGAGTTTTAAACATAATATCAGAGATAACTTTTTTAAATTACAAAGGGAAAACAGACCTTTGTAATGAAGAGATCATTCCATTAATTGAGTGATCTAATTCTTCTTTTATGGCTGAATAGTACTCCATTGTGAATATGTACCACATTTTCTTTATCCATTCATCTGTTGATAGACACTTAGGTTGCTTCCAAGTTTTAGCTCTTGTAAACAGTGCTGCAACAAACATGGGAGTGCAGAGATCTCTTTGATATACTGATTTCCTTTCTTTGGGGTATATGCCCAGCAGTGGGTTTGCTGGATCATATTGTAGCTCAATTTTTAGTTTTTTGCACAACTTCCACACCGTTCCCCATAGTGATTGTGTTTATTTGTATTTCCAACAACAGTATATGAGAGTTCCCTTTTCTTTACATCCTCTCTAGCATTTGTTATTGCCTGAATTTTGGATCTAAGCCATTTTTAACTGGGCTGAGATGATATTTTATTGTAGTTTTGATTTGCATTCCCCTGTTGATCAATGAAGTTGAACACCTTTTCATATGACTGTTTGCCATTTGTAGGTCTTTTTTTCCCCCGTGGTTGGATCTCAGCTTTAAATATACATATATATACATTTATATATATATGTATTTATATATGCTTTAAGTCTGGATTACATGTGCAGAACATCTAGGTTTGTTACATGGGTATACACATGCCATGGTGGTTTGCTGCACTCATCAACCTGTCATCTATATTAGGTATTTCTCCTAATACTATCTCTCCCCTATTTCCTCACCCTCAATAGGCCATCGTGTGTGATGTTCCCCTCCATGTGTCCATGTGTTCTCATTGTTCAACTCCACTTATGAGTGAGAACATGCAGTGTTTGGTTTTCTGTTCCTGTGTTAGTTTGCTGAGAACGACGGTTTCCAGCTTCATCCACTTCCCTGCAAAGGACATGACTCATCCTTTTTATGGCTGCATAGTATTCCATGGTGTGTATGTGCTACATAGACTTGGAACTAACCCAAATGCCCAATAATGTATGTCTTATTTTGAGAAATGTCTATTCAAATCTTTGACTATTTTTTGATCAGGTAATTAGATTTTTTCCTATAGAGTTGCTTGAGCTCTTTATATATTCTGGTTATTCATTCCTTGTCAGATGGGTAGTTTGCAAATATTTACTCCCATTCTGTGGGTTGTCTCTTCACTTTGTTGATTGTATCCTTTGCTGTGGAGAAGGTTTTTCATTTGATGTGATCTCATTTGTCCATTTTTGCTTGGTTGCCTGTGCTTGTGGAGCATTGCTTGAGAAATCTTCGCTCAGGCCAATGTCCTGTAGTGTTTCCCCAATATTTTCTTGTAGTTTCATAGTTTGAGTTCCTAGATTTAAGTCTGTAATCCATTTTGATTTGAATTTTGTACATGGCAAAAGATAGGGGTCTAGTTTCATTCTCTGCATGTGGATATCCAGTTTTCCCAGTACCATTTATTGAAAAGTCTGGCCTTTCCCCAGTAATAATTGTTGATTTTGTTAGGTGTGATAATGGTATGGTGGTGATATTTCTCAAAAAAATTACTTTGCTTCAGTTTATTTTATTATGTATACAAATATATAGTTTTATTATAATTCTGTTAGTTTTCTATAGTTTTCAAATTACTATAAATTTAGCAACTTGAAAAAATTCAAATTTATTATCTCCACTTTGCATGGATCAGGAGTCTTGGCTGAGTTCTCTTACAGGATCTTAAAAACTGCTGCAAACAAGGCATCATTAGGGGTTGCTACTCCCATCTGAGGATTAGGGTCCAGTTTCATATAGGCTGTGGATAAAACTCAGTTCTCTATGCTTTTAGGACTGAAGTTCTCATTTTCTTACTTGCTGTTGACCAGAGCACCTGTCAGCAACTAGAGGACTCATTCTTTGCCATTTGGCCTCTTCTATCTTCAAGCTACTAATAGTAACTGAGAATGTCTTAGATGTTGAATCTCCCTCATGTATTAAATCTCTGACCTCTAGACTGAGATTTAAAGGGCCCATATGATTAAACCAGGCCCACCCAGATTATCTTCCTACGTTAAGGTCAATTGATTGAGGTTCTTAATTACTTTTGCAAAATTCTTTAGAGCAGTGCCTAGATTAGTGTTTGACTGAATAAATGGGATAAGATGTGTGTACTCTAGGGTCCAGGAATCTAGGGGGACCATCTTGGGCTTCTGCATACCACAAACCCTATCAGTTTAATAAATACTGACATTTATAAGAATAGAATGACATCATGCATAAGATTCTCATTAGACAACAAAAAATAGAGTGAAAATAGAGCCAATAAAATTGGCAAAATATTAAAAGTTGTTGAAATTGAATGATGGGTATTTGAGGGTTTATTTTACTATTTTACTGCTTTTCTTATTTTTGAAATTGTCCACTAAAAGTATAAATAAATAATCTGTCCTTCAGCCTTAATCTTATGACCCAAACTTTGCTTTCATTAAACTGTGTTGTTATTGAGTCTAAACCCTTTCTTCTGGACCTCTTGTGTCCAGTCATTCTTCAGCCCTTCAGAGCCTTGAGGGCCTGGGAGCCATGAAGCCATGAGAGCCCTTTAGAGCCATTGGGACCGAGTGGCTTTCAAGGCATGTCTGAGATGGCCAGGATGGTAGATGTTGGTGCATGAGTGAAGACTAGAGCATTTGTCATGTTAAAGTTGAGGAGTGAGGCAGAGCTCTCTGGGCAAGGAGAGAGTTGGGCTGAAGTGATCCTTGACAATAATGGGAAGGGTCAAGGAAATAAAGATGCCTGAAAAAGAGGAGCTATTTTTCATAGAGGGGAATGTCAACAATAAATATAGTTTAAAATCATCTTTATACAACCCCAGGTATGTAACTTAGACAAGAATATCAGAGATTTGCAAACCAATTGGTAAGTTTGTTAGAGAACAGAATATTCATGCAATTTAAATGTATCATATCACAGATAATTTTTAAAAAATAGACCTTTATAATGAAGAGATCTTGAGATCACTCCATTAATTGAGTGATATAATTTAGGATCACCAATAGTAAGAAAATATAACTTCATGTGATTCCTCATTGATGGAATAAGAACTATCTAGTTATCATCTAACTGCCTAATATTTGTGTCAAAAATGTTTAAGTTTAATCTGATCATAAAGAAACAAGCAAATCCAAATGGGGGCATTTTATAAGATAACTGGCTTGGACTCTCACAAAATTCAGTATAAATAAAAACAAAAACTAAAAGGCATAGGGATTATTTTATTATTTTATTTTATTTTATTTTTGAGATGGAGACTCGCTCTGTTGCCAGGCTGGAGTGCAGTGGCGCAATTTCGGCTCACTGCAACCTCCACCTCAGGTTCAAGTGATTCTCCTGCCTCAGACTCCCAAGTAGCTGGGACTGCAGGCACATGCCACCAGGCCCTGCTAATTTTTTTTGTATTTTTAGTAGAGACAGGGTTTCACCATGTTGGCCAGGATGGTCTCGATCTCTTGACCTTGTGATCCACCTGCCTCGGCCTCCCTAAGTGCTGGGATTACAGGTTTGAGCCATCCCACCCAGGCAGGGTTGTTTTAAATTAAAAGATTCCAGTGATTCTTAACCAAATATAATGAATGAACTTCGACTGGATCTTAGGATAAAGAAAAAAATCATTATAAAAGACATGTTGGACATGAAAATCTGAACATGAATGATACATCAGATGTTATAACTCAATTACACTAAGTAATTTCGGAGGTAATAATAGTAATGTGCTTTTGTAGGAGAATGTTTTATTTAGGAGGTGTGTTCTAAAACATTTAGAGGTGAAGTATCATGATGTTTAACAGCAAATAATTAAAAAATTCAACATACATACATATGCATATGTGTATGAGGAAAAGAGAACAAAGAAATTTGTCAAAATGTTCACAATTGGTGAAGATACATGGTACTTCATTATACTAGTATTTCAACTCTTCTATAGGTTTAAACTTTTAAATATAAAAAAGTCACCAAACCTTTCTTGACTTTAGTTTTACATTTGTAAAATGAGGGGATTTAAAATGAATCACCTCTAAGTTATTGATTATTTGATTGCATGTAAACTGGAACAAAACAGAAAGCAACAGTTGAGTTAGTTAAGAATTTAATAAGACAGACTAGAAGGATAACAAACGTGATGCTAATGACATGGGCAGTTAATTTAAAACAATTTTGGCCAGGCACAGTGGCTCATCCCTGTAATCCCAGCAGTTTGGGAGGCTGTGGCAGGAAGACAACTTGAGGCCAGGAATTTGAGACCAGCCTGGGCAACATAGTGAGACCCTATCTCTATAAAAAATTTAAAAATTAGCTGGATGTGGTGGCTCATGCCCATAGTCTTAGCTACTCAAGAGGCTGAAGCAAAGGATCACTTGAACCCAGGAGTTTGAGGTTGCAGTGAGCTCGAATGATTGCACCACTACCCTCTAGCCCAGTATCAGAGTAAGAGCCTGTCTTAAACAAACCAACAAACAAGCAATTCTGTAAATAGCACATAGTTCTTTGCCTTGAACATAATTAACTTTGGTTTACTGTTTCTTAGTGAAGTACAGTAAAACACTTGGGGATTCTTTCAAAATTTTGTAAAAACTCCCTAAATATAACCAGAAACCCAAATTATTTCTGCTTTAGAAATAAGTTACATACATGATTGACATATATGAGAAGCTTATTAATTTCAAATTTACAGCATAGTATTGAGAAAAATATACATTTATAAAAGTCAAATATAATAAACACTTTTCAAAACTATAGACAATTTGTTCATATGATATATCATTTACCACACTTATATTGTATATTTGATATATTTAATCACAATTTTCATATTTATGACTCCATAGTTATCATTTTATTTTATCATATTTGTATATATATTATTCAAGTAGTAAACTGAATTTATCTACCCTAACTTCTTAAGGAAGCAAATTTTTCATTCAAAAGATTAAATTCCCTGGTTCTTCAGCATATATAGCAAATTGGAAAAATCAACAATTCCTGATTGGTGAGCACTGATCAAAAAATATACATTATAAAATTACATTTGCTATTAGGTAGCAAGATTGAGGAAGAGAAGTATTTTAAAGCAGACACTACATTCAAGAATTTCAACTGTTTTAATTGAAAATTCCAAAACTATTACACAGAGAACCTGAAAAAAACTTACTGCTTACTGAATTGTTGGTGAATCATGTTCTTTCTCCATGGTGACTTAAAGTATTGTTTGGAAAAGATAATAAGAAAGAACTTTCCCTGTCAGTTAGAAAGTAAACTTAAATCAATATATATTTCTTAAATGATTTTCTGCCTTTATTACCAATATTAATCAATTATTTTATGAATAAATAATTTGACAGCCTGTATTCCTTTATTGGTTTACATATATGTGTGTGTGTGTGTGTGTGTGTGTGTGTGTGTGTATATATGTGTGTGTGTATATATATATATATTTTTTTTTTTTTGGACAGTCTCACTCTGTCACACAGACTGGAGTGTAGTGGCACAATGTTGGCTCATCACACTGCAACCTCTGCCTCCTGGGTTAAAGCAATTCTCCTGCTTCAGCCTCCTGAGTAGCTGGGATTACAGTGCGTGCCACCACGTCCAGATAATTTTTGTATTTTTAATAGGGACAGAGTTTCACCATGTTGGCCAGGCTGGTCTCGAACTCCTGATCTCAAGTGATCCACCTGCTTTGGCCTCCCAAGGTGCTGGGATTACAGCGTGAGCCACTGCACCTGGCATAGTATTGGGTAATTTTATTAACATTATCATATCTCTAAATTTATCATAATTTTCTGTTTAAAATTGTTTTGAAATAGAAAAAACTGAAGAAAATCAACTTCAGTTCAGATTTTGTTTACTCTCATTTTAGTGTCTAGTTAAAAATAAAAGCACATTTTACAAAATAGGATATAATATAACTTGGTAAGATTTTGGCTATGGAATTAATATTTAAAAATTTATCCAGAATATATTTTTTAAAAAGAAAAAGAAATATCTTCTTAAAATGAAAATGGTATTTGCTTCCTATTTAAACTCTCATGGATTCTTGAGAACTAATCTGAGCATCTTCCAGTATGATCTCATAGCATATCCAGATGTTTTTTGTAAAGTGAGATCATCACAATTCATAGACCGAAGCACCAGTTTTGTCTTTTTGTCTTTCTTCAGCTAAAACTTAGTTTTTTTCTCCCTTAAAAACATTTGTGATGGTTAATTTTATGTGTCAACTTGAGTGGGCTAAGGGATGCTCAGATAGCTGGTAAAACATTATTTCAGGTTGTATCTATGAGGGTGTTTCCAGAAAAGTTTAACATTTGAATGCTTTCAACTCCAAAAGGCAGGAGACTGCACCCAAAGACCACCAGTGTGAAATATATCCATGTAACAAACCTGCACATGTAACTCCTGAATCTAAAATAAATAAATAAATACATACATAAATAAATAAATTCCACTTGTTTTATACTAATAGTGTCCTCTTTTCACCTCACAGTGAATATTAGACTGGTGATGGCTATACTTTGACCTAATATAATTTGCATTCCCCATATCAGTTAGCACAGCATTATTTATAATATACATATACACATACACACACACACACACACACACACACACACCCATTCACAGGTGTTTATTGAATGAGTGGTTCGGTGAATGAACTATTCTACTCTTTAGCAGATGTTCCAGATTTTAGTATCATGTTTCTGCCCATTACTCTCTTTTTCAGATGTTTAATTTATTAAATCTCAAAATTTGCAAAATTTAGCATTTACTACCGAAGCATTACCCCTTTGTTCACATTAACAGAATATATTTAACATTGCTTAACTAAACAATAAGGAATAAATATTAATTCTACCGTGTCCATTCATATGCCAGATTCACATCTTTGTCTAATTTACTTGCATCTGTTTTATTTTAGCTTGGTCAAGAAAACAATACAATCTTTAACTGTACTACAAAAGACTAGAAATGTGACTGAATCAATGTACTATCATCCATTGTAATAGTGTTTTCAAAAGGGATATTGTCACAAGGAAGTCCTACATCTAACTATAAACAGGGTGGGAATGTACTAGTGCCTCTCTGCACAGTGCTACATAGCTCTCCAATTCATAGATCTCATGTTGAAGCAAAATACTTTGCAGCACCCAAACTCTTTCCAGGCAATTTTCTGAATGGTCTAAGTCAAACTTACCACTGTTTATGCTGCTAAATGTTTAAAGTTAAAAATCATGGGGTATTTCAGTCTGAAATAGGTTGCAAAAAGGTCTTTGCTGTTTACCTGATTCAATCAGTAACTTTACTTAGGATGATTTGTAGGAATAGATGAGTGTTTTTTAAAATATGGTTTAAGTACACACAGCATATCTTAATTCTGCACATGAAAATCATTTTTTTTCCAGCCTGGGCAACATAGTAAAGCCCCAATTCTACAAAAAGAAAAAAAAATTATCTGGACTTGGTGGTGTGCACCTGTAATTTCAACTATTTGGGAGCTTGAGGCTGCAGTGAGCTTTGATTTTGCCACTGCACTCCAGCTTAGGTGACAGAACGAGACCCTGACTAAAAAAAAATAATCATTTTTTTCAGGTTGAATTGTATTATAGAGATATGAATAATAATTTTAAAACAATGATATAATCTTGGCACCACTGGCACTCCATAAAATCTGTGAATTTTCGGATTCAAATGGAACAGTTATTACGTTATATGTTCACTAATGCTTCATGATGATTATTAAGATCCATTTTGGTAATAGTTCTATATTTCTCATCTTCAAAGGTGAAAAAATATGATAATTTCTCCCTAACTAGATCTGCAGCTGCATCTTCTTCCTGATTTGGAATGAGTAGGAACCACTTAACTTTGTAGCTACATTTAAAGTTGATTTTCAAAGAGTTTTCATACAAAACCTTTCTGTCACATAATCCTGAGTTTCACTGAAAACAGAGTAATAGATAACACCTAGCAGAGAAAGTAAAAGTCAACCAACAAGAGAAAATTTTCTCTTATCTTATAATTAATTAATTATAATAAAAAATCTATATAATACCATAGTTTCATTTTCACTGAGGTTTGAATTCATTCTTATGGCAGCCTGAATCTGCAGGTACCACCAATACTAATCGGAACGGTGAGTGAACAGTTCTAATATGGTGTCCACCTGATTCTCTGTCTCAAATACAAAAGCCTCTTGTCTCAAAAGTGGTTTGATATTTCAGTCAAAAATCTAGATTAAAAAATATTTTAGATTCTCTTGAGAATAGGAAAAGCCACAACCCAAGCAAAAATAAACACTTATTTGGGAATGTTTTAATTTTGTATACATAAAAGCACAGTGGTAAGACAGGATCTTCAGTGTTAAAAGCAACTGAAGTGAAACCATAAGCACAATAGGAAGCCATGCTTGAAAACCAGGAGACTTCTGCTTCTGGCCCTGGAGGAGTGACAGAGTGTAGAATTAACTTTCATCCATAAACAACAAGAAAACTGAGTAAATATAGAAAATATTCATTTTTAGAAACTGGATTAGTTCAGCCACAGTGGAAAGCAGTTTGGAGAGTCCTCAAATAACTTAAATTGACCCTTTTTGACCCAGCAATCCCATTAGTGGTTATATACCTAAAGGAATATAAATCGTTTTACCATAAAGACATATACACATGTATGTTCATTGCAGCACTTTTTTTGTTTTTTTGAGATGGAGTCTTGTGGCCCAGGCTGGAGTGCAGTGGTGCGATCTTGGCTCACCTCAACCTCCGCCTCCTGGGTTCAAGTGATTCTCCTTCCTCAGCCTCCTGAGTAGCTGGGATTACAGGTGGCCGCCACCATGCCCAACTAATTGTATTTTTAGTAGAGACTGGGTTTCACTATGTTGGTCAGACTAGTCTTGAACTCCTGACCTCAGGTGATCCACCCGCCTTGGCCTCCCAAAGTGCTGGGATTATAGATGTGAGCCACTGTGCCTGGCCCATTGCAGTGCTTTTTACAATAGCAAAAACGTGGAATCAAGCTAGATGCCCATCAATGGTGGACTAGATAAAGGAAATGTGGTACAATACACCATGAAATACTATGCAGCCATAAAACAGAATTAAATTATGTCATTTGCAGCAACATGGATGCAGCTGGATGCCATCAGCCTAAGTCGATTAATGCAGAGAAAGGGAACAAAATACTGCATGTTCTCACTTATAAGTGGGAGCTAAACATTGAGTACGCATGAACACAAAGAGTGGAACAACAGACACCGGGCTTACTTGAGGGTCGAGGGTGGGCGGAGGGTGAAGACTAAAAAACTGCTTGTTGGAGACTATGCTCAGTACTTGGGTGATGAAATCATTTATATACCAAGCCCTAGCAACACGCAATTTTCCCATGTAACAAACCTGCACACGTATCCCCGAACCTAAAATAAAACTTGGAAAAAAAAAAAACAAAGACCCTGGACCCCAGGCAGTGCAGATAACGGTCTCTGAAAAAAGAAACAAATGAGGAGCATTTTGTTTGAAGGTCATTTTCAAGCTGCAGCAAAGGAATGAGGAAACCAGAATAAGCCTGGGAATCTCATTCAAGTGAGGGGACAAATATTCCAATTTGGGGAGGCTGCAGCCATTAGAATTTGTGGGGCAAAGTACCTGAGATAAAGAAACTATGTGGAGAAAGACCTCCAAAATCTGACTAGAGATCCTTATAATTCTTTGGCTGAACACCAAATATGCATGAGTACTGTGAAGTCCCATGAGTCAAAACTAGAAATATCTTCCAGGAAGAGAAAAATTACGTAAGATGAACACTTCACAGAACTCGTACAGAACTGGTAGTTTTTTGAATTCCGATTAGCCAGAGTAGAGACGCCTTACTGAATACAAAAACATTCAGTAAAGTTCACAGAAAGGCCCACATCTTAGAAATGGAGCTGAAGCAGCCCAGAGTCAATTTTATTCTAGACCTTTCCTAAAATAACTTAGAAAGAAGCCTCAAAAGACCAAAGTTCTAAAATGTGGCCAAGTTTAGCAGTCTTTAAAAGGATTCAACAAAATCTGGCTCTCAGCATATTAAAATTCACAATGTTTGGCACGGGAAAAGTCACTCAATAAAGACAAACAATTCTAGGAATGAATGAGATGATAAAATTGGTGACAAGAACTTTAAAATATCTACTATGAATAAGGATATAAAAGAAAATATAAAAATTATGAGAGTACAAATAGAAATTGTAAAAGAGAAACAAATAAAATTTCTAGAGATGAAAATAAAGTATCTGAAATGAGGAATTCACTGGATAAAATGAACAGTGGTAAGCAAATTATTTCAGAAGAAGAGATCAGTAGATTTAAAGCTATAGCAACAGAAGCTATCTAAAATGAAGCACAGAGAAAATAATAACTAAAAAACAAAAACAAAGCTTCAACACTGTGGAAAAATATAGGTAACTGGAGACCTACAATGAAAAGAGGGAGAACAGAGGACAGAAATAACAGACATAACTCCCATATTTGTTGAAAACTGTAAACCTACAGATCCATAAAGCTCATAGTCCCTAAGCAAAATAAACAGAAAGAAACCATCCCAGCACATAGCATAAACTAATGGCTGAAAATGGCCAAGTTTTGGGAATGGAGGGAAGGAGACAGAGTTAGGTTTGTGGGTGAGATAAAGCCCAAGATAACGGAAGTGTTCCATGACCACTCTCTAAGAATTCATAAACAACAGGTATAAATTCTTATTATTGACTTTAATTATTGCCATATTTTGGGGGGTCTGACATTAAAAGTGAAAAAAAAAGAAACAAAATGAAATGACTGCTATGCTGTCAGACACTGTCACAGTTAAAGGATTTAGAAGTTTTTCAGCATGAAGATGTTGAGTAATAACTCTTACTGTGCAGTCAAATATGTTTGATTGTGCTTATTTTAGGAATCTCTGTACCAGTCACTTATTAAATATTCGTAAAGAAACTATTATGCTCCTAGACTGGTGGTAGGTAGATATTTTACGGTATTATGCAAAATAAATAAGGTAAACATACTACTAGTTAGTTCCCCAAATTTAGAGATTCTAACTTGGTGTGCAAATAAACAGTGAATAGTACTTTACGTGGGAAAAAATTGCATATAATAATCTCTAAAGCCTCTATTCATAAATGTTTGTAGCAGTTATAAAGTTATTCTTATACATCACAACTCCAAGATTTAGCATTTTGATTAAAGCAGGATTCCTTTTTCCTCCATCAAGGATATTGAATATATAATCTTAGAATCAAAAGTTGCCAGAACTAAAGAAGACTATATAAATAGTTTCGTACTGTGGTGTTCAAACATGCATGAAAGAGGCCAGGTGTCTACCTCAGGTGGGCTGGAGCAGCGGTGGTGGTGGTGAGGGCAGATTGACTGAGCAGATGGTCCCCTAGTGTAACCAGAAGACTAGAATCCATTTGGAGTGGTGAGGGTGGGGGCTTGGGGGAGGGAGGGGCACACTTGCCGTGGATTCACAAATCATGTATTAACACTTTGCCTAGGCCCTGTAGATATTTGAGTTTGAAAAGCCTGAATTATATATTCTTTTTATTGTTCCTCCTTTCTTTTCAATATATAACCACTAAGAAGGATGTTCATATCACTAGCTGATGTTTTTTCCAGATAGCACATTCTTCTGTGGCACAAAGGGAACCATCATCTTAACTAATTTTTACTTTAACTTATTAGTATCCCATGCTATTTTATATAAATGATTTTCATTTGTGTATTTGGACAGAGATTATTAATACACATTTGTGGAATTACTTTTATTTCAATAACAGTGTGATAGCACACATTATGGATCAAGGCTTGAAAGGCTGAACCGTATCACTTTAGACTTCTCACTTAAGTAAGCTAGCTTATACTACCAGCAATATAGCTTCAAATTCTTGAAAATATTCAGAAGAAAATAAAACTTAACCAAAACTCATCTTATTAAATTTGGCAGGAAAGGTGGAGAAATGGCTTCAATGCCTATTTTGCCTGCTGCACTGTCCAATATACTGGCCACTAGCTACATGAGGCTATTTAAATTTAAATTAATTAAAAATTTAAAAGCATTAGTTTCTTAGTAGCACTTGCTACATTTCAAGTTCTCAATAGCCATATGTAGCTAGTGGGTACTTTATTAGACAGCTGAGATATAAAAATGTTTCATTATTACAGATATCCTATTGGACAGCCTGCCCTAAAGAAATATTGTAAAGTGAAGAAAATTGCTTTGTCATCTATAAGCACGTCCCTCTGTCTCTTGTCATGGAAAGGAAACTGTTACTCTATGAAAAGAAAATCTAGTGCATTTATTTTCTGACATTTCATTCAATTGTCATGTCCTTCTGTCTGCCTTATACTTCTAATAGTTCACCCTTTCTGTTCAATCTATTTGCTAAACACAGAGACATCAACCATTCCCATCTGTATCCCTCTTTCCTGCTAAATAAAGCATTTCTTCTACTATCAAGAACATTGGATGTAAATTGTGGTTCTGTCACTAGAAAAGATTAGATTATGCAAATTTCAAAAAGCAGCTTTCTCTGCCTTTGACGGCTTGCCCCCAAATACCTTCCAAACATCTGGTCACAGTGCCTGAAATTCTAGCATGTTCCTGAAAATTTTTAGTTTTTCCCAAGTTCATTACTAAAATGCTAAAATTTTTACTTTAACTTATTAACATCCCATGCCACTTTATATAAATGATTTTCATTTGTGTATCTGGACAGATATTATTATGATGTTGTGTATCAATCTCGCTGCTGTGTATTAATCTGGTTCCCTACGTAGCTATTTGTAATTTAACAAGTGAATGCTCCCAGGCTTACAGAACCTGGAGAAAAAAAGGTTTTGGCAACTGGGGAGGACAGAGCTCATCAGGGTAGCCTTCATGAAAATGCCAGGTTGCTTCTGAAAACGGAGACTTTCTTGCAAGGCAAGGTGAGACCAGGAAACTTGAGGATACTTGTTTGCATCTAAGACACAGCACCACGAGATTGAGCAAACCTGGCTTTCATCCTGTATCTATAATGTTCTCTTTTGTGTCTCTGGACACACAATTAGCCCTCTGTATTTGTGGGTTTCATATCCATAGATTCAACCAACTGTGGGTGGAAAATACATAGGAAAAATCATTCCACAAAGTATCAAACAGCAAAACTTAAATTTGTCATGCACGGAACTATGTTGAACCCACGAGAACGAAGTAGTGACATACAGGTATTATATTAGGTATTATAAGTAATCAAAGGTTGTTTAAAATATATGGGAATATGTGTATAGGTGAAAAGTTGTGTATACGCTATATCCATATACTGCATCATTTTGGGTAAGGTAATTCAGCTTCTGTGGATTTTAGTATTTTAGGATATTTGTTGTCTCTCAGTATCCGTGAGGGGCCTGGTCTTGGAACTAGTCCCCTCAAGGATACTGAGAGACAACACTACTACCTAATGTCTCTAAACTTTTGTTTTTTGTCCTTAACAATGGATGTAAAAGTAACTTTTTATCAGGATAATAAAGGATATATACAGAAGGCCTAGCTTTGTACTGATCACACATTGGGAAATGATGAAAGAAAGCAATATAGGGATTTCCTTCAGCCTCTTCGTCACTTTTAATGAACTTTTGGTTTCAAAGTCAAAATGATAAACATATTCAATGTTCTTTTCTCTTTGCTCCAGGACTTGAGAGTTGGAGATTGACTCTAGATTATTCGAAAGACAATACAGACGATAGCTTCCATAGTGAAATGAGACCATGAAGAATTGGTTTAGCTGGAGCAGAGGACCATTACCCAAAAGTGTTGAAAAGGAGATTAGAAAGTTAGGGTAGAGATGTAGAGATAGTATGTAGGGGTGGGCAGGAGTGGAGGTTGTGTGTGCGTGTGTGTGTGTGTGTGTGTGTGTAATCCAGCAGATTCCCTCAAGGACTAGAACCAGAGAGAATGAGTTATGAGTTATTCTGCATTTTCAGTTTCTTGCATCTGTCTAGTTTTAAACTGTCCCTAAAATTCCAATTACAAGCAAAAAATTAGTGCATATTGGGTACCTACTTTGTGTCTATAAATCAGGCATATCCTTCCTCTTAGGATTTGTTGTTGTTGTTGTTGTTGTTTAGTCTAAAGGGGAAGAAAGATTTTAAGCAAAACATTTATAAGAAAACAAGCCAAGAAACGTGATATGGAATGGTGTAAAATGCAAAGGGAGCACAGAGATGTTTGGTCAGAAAATAAACTTTCCTTGTAACAGCTATTGTAATATCCAATATTGAGTGGATGTTTTTCCACACAGCCATGCCTCTCAAAACAATGGTTAATTTATTTAATGGTGTGGAATACTTTCCCCATGTCCTTCATATCATTTCTTTTGATATAAATCACCTAAAATCAATTCTAACAGAAAATTAATCATATTCCATCTAATCAGAAATAATTACCCAGTGCCTTTAACCATTTGGAGTCCATATGAAGGATACCAGTAAAACACCAAAGTGGACTTTTTTTTTTTTTTTAAGTTGAGATAGAGTCTTACTGTGTTGCCCAGGCTGGAGTGCAACGGCACGATCTCAGCTCACTGCAACCTCTCCCTTCCAGGTTCAAACAATTCTTTTGCCTCAGCCTCCTGAGTAGCTGGGACCACAGGTGTGTGCTATCACACTCAGCTATTTTTTTTTTTTTTTGGTATTTTTAGTACAGATAGGGTTTTGCCATGTTGGCTAGGCAGGTCTCCAAGTCCTGACCTCAAGTGATCCACCCGCCTCAGAATCCCAAAGTGCTGGGATTACAGGTGTGAACCACTGTGCCCAGCTGCCACAAAGTGGTCTTTAAAATCATCATTTATTTTGAGTTTTGCTTTATATGCAATTGGAACAACTTTTCCTGTTTGTTTATTGTTTTGATATTCTGTGAAGGCTAACTGAGAAATCTGAAGAAATGAGTTGCTTTGGAAACAAAAATGACTATATAATACCCAGAAAGGAATCTGAATTTTGAAAAAGAGTATTAAGAAAATTCCATAATGATACTGTTGTTCCAACAGTGAGGCAGTGTGGAATGCATTTTAGAAGATTTCTTTCAAAGTGATTGAAATGGAAAAACAAGGCATCTAAAGCAATAAATGTTCATTATTTTGGAATTTTTACTTATATGGAATATCACTTTGCTTGGCATGGTTGATAAATAAAGTATCATAGAACCTTTAGACATAGCTATTTATGTCTTCAAAATATTTGCCTTTGATTTTTAGAGCCTTGCAACAGAGCTATTATAAACTTTTCTCTCTAAACTCTGGTTTCAGTATCAGATGAAAGCCTACTTTTTAGAAAAGATTTTAAGAAAAAGTACAATCCTGTCTTATATTGTCACGTAACAGAAAATAGAAATTTAAAATAAAAGGTCTGAACTTACTTAAACCAAGTTATTAACACTTTTATACATTTAAATTGGCATGTGATTCACATCCAATATGTGTCATGCTGGAAAGATTGACCTAAGTCAAGAGCTAAAGAACTAAAATTCTAAACAAAAAAAAAAGAAAACAAAACAAAACTTTTTCAGATTAGCATTTTCAACCAAACACAATTTTAAGTCAACCTTCAGAATAATTACAAGAAGTCCCATTTCTTATGTAACAGTTAATTTTCAGAAAACTAAAATTTGATTAAAACCAACGAAATTATGTGTTGAATGTAGGAGTATTAACAGTTATAGTATCATTAAGACTGTGAAATTAAAATCAAGCTCTAATTTAAACTTGAAAGCTAATGAATACCTCATTCTTACTCCACCGTGGTTCAACCCCTTTTGCACTATTTTAACAGCCTGCAATTAACGAGGTCTCCTTGTCTCTGCTCTTTATTTTGTCTAGTTCATCCTGTTCATTTTTATAAAATTAGTCTTTCCAGAGCAGTGTTACCCTGTATCATTCCCACACTAAGAAACCTTCAAATTTTTAACTGAGTTAAGGGCAAACCTGTCGGTTTGGACTTCAGATCCTCCACCATAGTGGTTTTTTAAATGAATTATCTGGAAACCTAATAACCTGTAGTTCATTAGGAAGGAGCTTTACAAAGTTTTGTTACAGATACAGTGATGCTGAGACTGTAACTGCTGTCTATTATATTAACCTGGGGTTCAAATGTCCAGATGTCATTAGGCCAGAACATTGTAGGAGTAATTGTGCTAAATTTGAACCTATAAAGTAACTGTATTCTAACTTATTCTAACTTTGAAATCTTTTACATTAGAGTCCTACATAAAATTTTATTTGGAAAGGAGGTTGATCTATTAAGAGTTTGAAAATAGTTTGTCTGCAACATGCCAACAATTTTATGACCAAAATTGCCACAGATTCTTGTATCCTGTATCTACTATCTTTTTGTTGTTGTTGTTGCTTTAGGGACGGTCTTGCAGTATGGCCCAGGCTGGAGTGCAGTGGTGTGATCATAGCTCACTAAAACCTGGAACTCCTGGGCTCAAGGGAATCCCGGGAATTCTGAGCAATGGTCCCACCTCAGCCTCCTGAGCAGCTAGGGCTGCAGGTGAGTGCCACCACACTTGTCTGATTTTAAAATATTTTTGTAGAGATAGGGTCTTGCTATGTTGTCTACTTTGGTCTTGAACTTCTGGCCTCAAGCAGTCCTCCTGCCTTGGCCTCCCAAAGTTCTGAGATACCAGGTATGAGACACCCTGTCCAGACTTGCAACTACTATCATGCTGGTTCCTCTACCCAAAATTCCCTTCTTCTCATCCTGTTCCCCATGTCTCTATGTTAAATCTTTTCAAGGCTATCACAGCCTTTGCTGACCCACCTATCCAACTTTCTGTTAACTTTGTTTCATACATATAGCACCCATTGAATTTTTTTTCCTGTGTTTTCTCCATATTCCATCCTAGGTTAATTTTGCCTGAGGGCAAAAATTTGTGTTTTGTTTTTGTTTTTGTTTTTTTTGAGACAGAGTTTCACTCTTATTGCCCAGGCTGGAGTGCAATGGCTGGCACAAACTCGGTGACCTCCTGGGTTCAAGTGGTTCTACTGTTTCCTAAGTAGCTGGGATTACAAGTATGTGCCACCACACCAGGCTAGTTTTGTATTTTTAGTAGAGACAAGGTTTCTCCATGTTGGTCAGGCTGGTCTCAAACTCTTGACCTCAGGTGATCCACCCACCTTGGCCTCCCAAACTGCTCAGATTGCAGGTGTGAGCCACCACACCCAGCCAAAATTATATCTTACTTTGCACTTATTTAAATATCAGAATTTTAAAGAAAGAAATTGAGCACCAAGATTTCTGAAAGTGAAAATCAGCAGCACCACTACATACATTCTGTAAATTTTATGCTGTAAGAGCCCTACCTTTTATCCAATGATAAAAGATGTTCTCTAACTAGCAAAGTATGGAAAGTATAATTTCATAAAACATACATAAAATTATCAATATTTTACAGTGACTTGAAAATATGGGAAATACGATTAGTAATAACAAAGATAATGAAAGCAACAATTTATGGAGTGCTTATCATATGGTATATCTCTCCCTATATTTTCTTACCTCATGCTAATGGTTCTCCAAAATGGACAGCATCTCACTTTTACAGAATAAAAAATTGATACTCCAGAGGTGAAATCATTTGCTCAAGTTTATGAAAGTAAAAATAGGAAAGACAGGATTCTCTCTTGGCTCTGTGTGGTAGAAGAGTTTTTTTTTTTCCTGTTTATCACACCATCACTCAGAATGGAAACAGTAGTCGCATGTGTATGAATTCCTCATGGAAGAAGCTTTGAATGTTACTTTCAATAGATCTATGGGCTTGAGACTTCTTCATGTCTGTTACAAAATTCTTGCTTGAGGGTATCCCAAAATAAAACAACCCCTTAGACAGAAAGCTGCCTTCCATAGTTACTAAGCAATTTCACTCTTCCTGGCTGAGAAGAGTTTCTACCAGGATAGGAGAAAACAAAAAAGGAAACCACTGAAAAATAGAAATATGATATACTTGGAGATATGAACTGAAAAATTGCGTTCCTACTGATAAAAGAATATAGTCAAATAAGAATAAAGAGAAAAAATACACAGAAAATGTTAAATATAGATTTGTGAGGAATTCTGGTGTTGCTTTTTGGATGGTGATGAAAGCTAAATAATTAAACTGATGGAGACAGACTTCCTATAATAGCAGAATAGAGGAGAGGTATTGATCGAAATGCTCTTCAAGTCCATGAGAGTTTCAGATTTCCAGCTCAGAATGTGGCTTGCTTCTCGGCTTGAATCAACACCAGCAATGCCAGTTTCCTTGAGAGAACTACTGCCTCTTCACTAATACAACCAGCTAGCCTCAGTTCTATCTGCCAGTCCTGTTTTTGCCTTCTCCTCCTGGTTGGCAGTCTCCCTGCTTTCAGGCGCACTTCAAGCCCTTTGACTCTGGCTAAAAAATAGTTGCCTCATCCCACAGTATTTAGCAATTCAAAACATCCTTAGGCCACTGAACTAAATTTTTCCTTTGGTAGTCTCTAAGTTTACCATCTTTCTTAACTTTCACTGCCCCCATTTCTTTCTTAATTGTGATCCTATAGAGTTTGTGTTCCTAAATTGTAAGTAGTAAAATAACAGAAGTTGCAACATATTAACCTCCAGGCATTTTGAAAGTAGCTCATGTGAATATCACCTTGCCGTAAGGCTGAGGATACTAGTCTGAAGAGCCCTAGTAATAGAGATGCCTGGCGGGGTAGTGTTTGGGGAGGGGAGAGCAGTGATAAAATTGTTAATCAGCCCCATTGTTGAGAGTTCAGTTCTAATTACCCAGAAGCCAGTTGCCCTACACATTTCACACAGCCCAACAGCAGTTTGGTCTTTTCTCCTTTCCTCTCTCCCTCAGTGCCTCCCTCCCTACTTTTCATCCTTCATACTGATTTTCACGACCTCATTGCCCCTCTAATTTACACTTACTGATCTGAAGTAGGAATTTTCATTTCATGACAACATTTCTCCTAAGATAAAGAAAGAAGAGCCGTTTGAGACTATAATACTATTAAGATAATTTTTTTTATGTAGGAATAGGACATTTTGCACATAGGAGATGATTATAATCACTAACCACTTACAAAATTTCACTTATATTTAAAAATGAAAAACAATTTATGTCTATTAAACCTAGCTTTCAAAATGTAAAAATTATGACTAAAACATCTAATTTTCAAACATGTGTTAGACACTTGGCTAAGCATTTTACTTGCATTTTTTCATATGATCTTCAAAATCAGCACCTATCAGGGAATGGGTACTATTATTATTATCTCTATTTAACACATGAGGGAACTGTTGAAACTTATAGAAATTAAGTAACTTGTCCAAGTTCGCAGAGCTAGTATGTATTCAGAATCCTCAGGAAGTGGAGCCTGCTAACAACAACGTCAACAAAAACAGCTCTTAATCATTTATACTGCTACAGACTTCACGTTATAAAATTAAAGCTATAGCTGTATCTTGATAGTCATTTGGCCAATACCAACTCTCCTAAAGCTATTACAGAATAAACGGAATGATATAAAAAAAATCAATTGGCCAAACTTCACAGGGAACTAATTTGGGTCAATTACAGAGTTAGCTCCAATAATAAACTCTACTTGTATTGTATTTCTTAATATTATGATAAAACTATTTTTTTTCTCCTTGTAGAGATGTTCTCATGTAGCCCAATAAAAAAGAGAAAATTATGTGGTAAGATGGTCTAAAACACCATATATCTATTTTCTTGTTAATTTAACGTCTTTCTCTAGAACTGTTCTTTGAGCTTGAAAAACAAGAATTTCCTTCTGAGAAGAAATAATCTCTGAAACTTTGACAAATCCCTAGCTAATGAGAACATCTCCTTAAGAACACACATAAACTTTTATATTCAACAGTGTGCTGACCTTTAGACTCAATGTTTGAGTTACAATTTTACAGTAGATTTATTTATTTAACATGTTTTAATTGAGTATCTCTGGTGGGCAAAAAGTTTTATGTAATAAAAAGGCCCTGTGTGATCTCAGTGTCAGATCTTATTTGTCCTAGCCAGACTCACTGTGTTAACAGACTTGGGTGTCAAGAGTAATCTCTGCTCCTGAGGGAATCTGATTAAGAGCGAGTGAGTATATCAGGACCACTTCCACCACTTCCAGAATGAGGGCAGAATATTACTTGTGCAGCCCCAGACCAAACTAAACAATGACTTCAACCCATGACACCACAACACACCTGACTTCAACTTCCTTCACTGTCAGATAACTCCCACTGTTGTTCTCTACACACTAGGCTAAATCCCCCAACATTTATACTAATTGAGTCTAGGTTAACATCACCTCTTAGGACATTGTCCTTTGGGGCATTGAATATTTTAGGGGATCCCCTCTATTTCGGATCAGCTCCTACACTTACAATTCCAACTGGCCCAACCAGTTGGAGATCCCAGACTATCTTGAGCTAAATCCATTTAATTAAAAAACTTATTTTTCAGAACTAGACTGAAACTTAAAGATCAAGTGTTGTGTTATTTTAATCAGATCAACTTCTTCAAATAGAATTTAATGGGGAAGCTCAACTTTTAAAATCCCAATGCATAGAAATGAAGATATAGTTGAAAGAAGAGTACAGCAATGAAATGAGAAGACCCAAGATTCCTCCCACACTTCCCATCCACCATCCACATACCTATTCAAGGTTTTAGAGCACAGCCTTAACATTCCTGATATTCCTGGTTTATACCAACTGATTCTGAGTCTTAGGTACCTGTCCAAATTCACCCAACTAGTAAATCTGGAATCCCAAACTCAAACTCAGTATATTAAATTATCTAGAGAGACAGAACCATTTAGATATGCATGTGGGTATATGTTTTCTGCAAACACACACACACACACACACACACACACACACACACAGTGAGAGAGCACTAGAGAGAGAGATAAATTTGTTTTAAAAAATTGATTGTGGGGGCTGGGAAGTCTGAAATCTAAAGTGGATCTGCAGGCTGAAAATCCAGGAAAGAGCTGATGTTGCAGTTTTAGTCTGAAAGTAGTTTGGAGGCAGAATTCTCTCGTCCTTCGGGAATCTCAGTCTTTTTCTAGTAAGGCCTTCAACTGACTGGATGATACCTACCCATATTGTGAACAATTATCTACTTTATTCTAAGTCTACTAATTTAAATGTTAATCACATCTAAAAACCCTCAAAATGACATCTAGACTAATGTTTGGCCAAATATTAGGATACTGTGGCCTCGTCAAGTTGATACATAAAATTAACCATTACATCATGGGTCCTTAATCTAAAATCTTGCGCTTTTTCTATTATGAATAAGGGTTTATGATCCTGTAGAAGAGAAAGACATTATAACATAGGCTGCTGACTGTTTACCTAGTATTAATTCTCCCCTTTCCCTTCTAACAAAATATAAAATTTTTGTATGAAGGTCAAGGAACTTACCCAAAATACGAAACTTTCTAGTCTTTCCTAGAGTTATAGTTGGCCAGAGAAATCTAAGTAAAAGTCATTGGATCCAGTTTTGGGAAAGCTCTTTAAAGGGGCAAGCAGATTCAGCTGCCTTGACCAGGTATAAGGCCTCGTGACCTTTACTCAGTCTTTCTCTTGCCTTGAATTTGGACTGATGTCTGAAGATAGTGCAGACATCATGTAATCACAAGAATCTAGGGGACCTGAGGGGCCAAGTCCTAATATTTTTTCAGCTGATGAACCAGCAGCAGTAACTATTTCCAGATTCCTTATTACATTAGAACAAGAAAAATGTGTTCATTCTTTTTCTAAGCCTGTGTTAATGTATGCAACTAAATCCTACATTGATACAGACCACGACTCAGACCACTACAATGAAGATCTTGAAAACTGAAGAGTGATGAGAACTTTGAGACTGTACCTAAGGAACTGAGTCGAAAGGATCAAGTTGATATAAACCAGACGTAACAAACACATCAAACACTAGCAGAGACTGTGAAACAGGTACACTGGGGGACCAAACAGCTGCCATTGAATTCAGCAAAAAGGTAAATAGACCTAAATGGCTATAGGAAAAAAAGGAGATGGACACTTAAAAGAAGCAAACTTCCTAACTGTGATGTTAGGAGAGTCACTGAGATGAATTATAGTGAAAGTTGTTTATAGTGAAAGTTGTGTGCCTTCTTTCTCTGAACCTTTCTGAAAAGTGAAAAGACAGGAGAAGGACAAGTTCAACTTAGCTGTCCTCATTTGCAGTCTTCACTGCATATGCCTCCTCCTGACAGACCCTTTGAAGAGCTTTATCTTGACTGGTTTGTCAGTGTAAGCACCCTTTCATCCCAAGGTTTTTTGCACAAAGACTTTAATTGGTTAAGCCAATTTGTAGTTGTAACTACAAATACCCACTTTGCAGCAAGAGCTGAATCACAAATCACTTTTAAGCATTATTTTCTAATCACAGAAAATGGATAGAGGAGAGATAGAGAGGGAAAAAACAGATATATAAGATACATAATCTGTTTGGCGTGACTTAAATTAACTTGTCCTTTGAGCCAGAGGGCTATCCACAGCCACTAACCACCTTTCCTGAAGATATTCTTCCTATGAGTAGCAGTTTTATGGATAGAGTGGGGAGTTGCACAGTAGTGACAGAGGTATAAGTGAGGGGATTTGTGAATTGAATTCTCTAGGCTCAGTTGAGGTGGGGAAGCTTGAATAAGTGGTGGATGACCTTTGGCACAAGACAGTCATTTACTAGGAATAAACACAGACTACTTTTGTTGGAAAGGGAATAGAGTACGACAAATTTTAGCCAAGTTCAGTGTCAGAGATGTGAGAACAGAGATGCATCTAGCACTAAGTGGTTTGGACAGCAGGAGAATTTAACTAGAGGGCCAGAAACAGGTGGTTAGCAAATAAGAAATTTCAAACCAAAGGCAATATAGCCTGTCTTCCTCCCTCCTGCCCTTCTTTCCTTCCTTGTTTTTCTTTATTTTTTCTGAAGACAGGCACAAACAAGACCTGCCTGAACTCTTGCAACTGATGGTAGCTGAAAACAACCAATGGTATCAGAAGTACAACTCATTTTCCCAGCCAAACTTCTTCCTGTCAGTTCTCTCAAAATCCAGCTTACAGCTTGCAAGTCCATTTGCCCACTGCTATAAAGAACTACTTGAGACTGGACAATTTATAAAGAAAAAAAGTTTAACTGACTCATAGTTCCACATGTCTCCAGAGACCTCAAAAAATTTACCTTCATGGCAGAAGGCAAAGGGGAAGCAAGGCAGTTCTTAATGGCAGCAGGAGAGAGAGAAAGAGAGATGTTCCACACTTTTAAACCATCAGATCTTGTGTGGTGAGAACTCACTATCACAAGAACAGCATGGAGGAAACCATCCCCATGAGCCAGTCACCTCCCGCCAGGTCCTTCCCTCAACACATGGGGATTACAATTGAAGATGAGATTTGGGTGAGGACACAGAGCCAGACCATATCACTGCTGTAGAAAATGATTTTTATTCACAGTTCACCTTTGAGATATCTTAAGGGAAGAATAGAAATATAAGGTATTTTATTTATTTATTTATTTATTTATTTATTTATTTTTGAGATGGAGTCTCACTCTGTCACCAGGCTGGAGTGCAGTGGCATGATCTCAGCTCACTGAAACCTCTGCCTCCTGGGTTCAAGCGAATCTTGTTCCTCAGCCTCCCCAGTAGCAGAGATTGTAGGCACGCACCACCACACCCAACTAATTTTTGTGTTTTTAGTAGAGACAGGGCTTTACCATGTTGGCCACGATGGTCTTGATCTCCTGACCTCATGATCCGCCCACCTTGGCCTCCCAAAGTGCTGGGATTACAGGTGTGAACCACCACCCCAGCCAAAATATAAGGTATTTTCCCAAGCATATTTATTGCCTTCCATCTGTCATCAGGAATGTTTATGCAAAAATATGGCATTAGTATGGTTTTAACAGGGAATGGTACTTATTTTAAAGATTTTTTGACACAATAGATAATTAGAATCAAGTCTTTTTATAAGGTATCTATAAAGCTATCCAATTTTATAATAGAAGTAGTATTTTATTAAGTAAATTTATACTTCTAGCACTTGATAAATTAACAAATACATGTTTTAAATATTCAGGGAACAGCCTATTTACTGTCTACCAGTAAATAGTATCTAAAGGGACTTTGTTGGAGGGACACAGCTATCTATATTTCCTCTTTTTTACTTCTACCCTTTACTCCCTTTTCCCATTTCCTGTATTTTTGTGGCTTCAATTTCCTTTTGGCCAAATTGTTGGCCAGTTAATTGGAATCTAATGTTTGTTGACTATCTAATGTATAAGCATGGTCTTAGTTAATGTTCACAATTAGCATCCGAAAAAAAAAAAAACATTTCAGCCACTTGTTCAAAGTGACTTAACTAGTAAGAATGGTAGATAACTTTTATTTTCCCTGAAATAAATCATCAGCTTTAAGAAAGTAAAAATCTATTGAGTGACCATAATTCTGTATGCCATCTCAAGTTGTTTTCAAAAGATCGGGGTTGGGGAAGGATAGGCAAGAGCTAAAATGAGAGCTGTTTTAGGCACAAACTGATTTGAATAAACTTATTCTGCCAATTTAACAGTGAATACCTGGAATCAGAGAAGCTTTGGGTAGTAAAAATAATCAGAGAAAGTAAAAAATAGCATTTTTAGTTTAGCAATTTTCTTTTAATATGTAGGGAAATATTTCTTTGTGCAACAGCATTTGTAAACATGGTCGATTTAATTTACAGTGACCCAGTTAGCAGAGCCAGTGACCAGCATAATAATGAAAATAGCTTCCTTAACAGTCTTCACCGTCCTTCACCACTGGTTCTGAACTACACCTTCCTGTGGCTCTTTGTGATTTGACAACCATATACCTGTGTGTTTCCAAAAATGCAGAAAAGAGTAAATGAGCTGTTTGGTCACTATCTAATTACGAAACAGTTTTCCTGTTTTTACCTAATAGGAAAATTATATGATAAGAAAAAGATTACTTCCTATATCCACCACAGTAAAGAATTACATTTCAAAACTGTTTTTTATTTGATGGTTCAATGATTTTATTTTTTAATTTATATATCCTAGCAACTGAAAGTATATTAAATCCTCAGATAATATAAAAACCACAGAAAGTTTTAGAAGTTTCATATAAGACAGAGATATGCTCTACTTTCTAGCCAAAGGAACTAATTTCTGAATACTTACTTAATTTCTAAAATATTAGTAACTGTAAAATGACAGGAAAGCCTCTGTTTTCCAAATTTTCTCATATAAATATTTACATTCAAATTAAAGTTCTTTAGGTTAAACTCTTTCAGGTGTAAGATTTAATAAACAACTTGGTTTCACTATCTTTTATGTTTAAAATAATACTATAACTTTTTAATATTGTTTTTGTGTTTGAATCATCTAAATATATTATCTTTTAAAAATAAGGTTGAAGTTCAAAATTATCTATTTTTAAAATGCCACCAAATTTTCTGATTATACGTAAATATTATTTGCATATGTACACTGAATTAAAAGTAATTTAAACCCCTGAATTTCTAAAAAAGGAAAATAGTCTTTGATGACTCATCTCAGAACTAAAGCAAAATTAGTATATATTATGTAATTAGTAAAATTTAGTAAGCTACTAAATTTAGTGAATTAAATAAATTATTTTATCATCTGTTAAAATTTTATATTGTATGTTGGAGAAAACCTAGGAAATTTTAAGCCTCCAAAAATTATTATCTAAAGTAAGGGATAAGCTATTATTGCAGAGAGTAAAACATATTAAAAAACGACTTTGCCAGGGAGAGCTGGGAATGGCTTTGCCACAGTAGTATCTTCAATACTGGTGCTAGAAGAATCAGATGTTTGCTAGGTGAAGAAGGCAGGCATTGCAGACAGAGCCAACATACTTGTGACATTTGCCTAGCATATTTTAGAAACAGTGAAGAAATATAGTGTGTTTGAGTAGATGTAGAACATTGAGCATTCAGGGTGCTATGTAAGGACTAGAGAGGCAGTTTGAGGTTGTATGTTAAAGGACTTCTTAGACTAAGTAGAAGAGGCTAAAATGTGTCCCATTTGTATCAGAAAGCCAATGGAAACTTTTAAGAAGCAGAGTGTCATGATCTGATTTGTCCAAAATAGAACTGATTATAGATCATCTGAAACTAATGTTTTATTAGTCAGTATTCTGAAGAAGGGAAAATTCATCCTCTTATCCAGAGTCCTTAAACCATAGACATCTGTGTCTACTATGCCCTTTCCCAACCACTCTCTATATCTTTATACCAAATCCTATCCAGTTTACTCTACATCATCTCTTGCAATTTTCTTTTCCATTCTTTCCCTTATCCATGTCCAGATTCACACCTCTTCTATTTGTCTTGCCTGGACTTTTGAAGCCCATCATGTATTAAGGGGCCAGACACCAGCATCTCATCTCTCCTTTTACCAATATATTCCTCATAGTGTTGGAATTACGGAATCTCCGCAAAAAATAAAGCAACATGCCAAATATTTCCTCTAGTTTCACCTGGCAAGAACCATGCAATGCCTACTATTTGGTGCAGTTAATTTTTTTATAGATGTGCTTGTACAAAGAACCCTTAGAACTAGAGAACTCCTGAAGTACAAAGTACTCTGTAGTAAATGAGAATCACCAAATGTTAGAGCAGTGACTATCCAAGCGAGCATCTCCCCTGAGCTCCTGGGCTCTGTAAAGTTAACCAACAGATAGTCAGGCTGACCCTTGCCTTCGTGCAGGGCAGAAAGGCTGAAGCAGCCTGATGGCAAGTGCCCTTATGGTACTTACCATGTCCAAGATGGAAGGTGTAAAATGGTGGCCAATGGGCTGAATTGGCTTAAAGCTGTATACTTTTAAATGGCATCATTTAAATAAATATTTATGATTTGGGAGAATTCATATAAAAATGAACATTTATGTCTTCTGTTGAAAATACAGAAGATCTATCCAAGCAAGATTAGCAATCAGAAAGTCCTATGTAGAGAGGAGCACATTCTTGAAAAGGTGCCACCTTTTACTGTTTCTACATTACATTTGACTTCTATTTCTTAATAACCCTGGGCCTGGGTGAAGGGGAGTGAGAGAAGATGGGGAGTACTGAGAGTTCCTGGGACTGAATTTCCTGTCATCCCAATGGGAAGAGGTCTCAGAGTTAGAATCAAACTTTTAAAATTGTGATACTAAAAGAAAATGAAATTTCTTGGACACTTGAGTGTGTAGATTTATATCAGCTAGGTGTAATGTCACTGATTTTCTTGGTTGAGATTTAAAACAACCACTCAGCTTCTTCCTATTTCTTATTTCCTCATCCTTTTAAGAATAGAGAGCATCAGATATATCCACAGACACAGTGAAGAATGAGCAGGGAATAGATAGGAAATGGGTGATCTTCAATATAGAACTTCCAAGCAGTAAATTAAGTTGGGGAATGTTATGGGTAGAAAATCAAGGAAAGAAAAAAATAAATTTATAGGCAAATGAGATTAACAGACTATTCCTGTTGCAACAACAAGTTAATACAGAACTGAGAGCAAGAGCTTTTGCCTTTTCAGTTGTTTGAAGACAAGCCTAGGGCTGGAGAACATATAAAAGATAAGTTTAGAGAAGTCCTCAAACCGATAAAATAATAACTTACTTCCCCAAATATGCTAAGGGCGTTTGTCTATGGTTAGTCAAACCATTAAAATGGGGAAGGAGGAGGAGCCAGAATTGTCTCTTCTAAGTTCAGAAAAGCCACATTTTGCCATTCTACTCTAAAGCAGCTACATTTCTCTACAGAGCACAGAACTGTATGTAAATTTATCCATTGTCTAACTCTAATCTGCAAACATGTATTAGATCAGTATTTGGAGACAGAGAAGCCAACTGGTTCTTAACATTACATTGTACAGCTTTTATTAGCGTGTATCCCAGAAACTCATTTGGTGATATTTGCATTGCCTAGGCTGTGGACAAATCATAAGGCCTCCTGAAAAGGATTTACTCTAGGGAAGAAACAGGGTGAAAATAGGGAGTGGGTAGGCTTGTTGAAGTGTGTGTGAGTGAGGATAGTAGAGAATAAGAGAAAAGAGGCATTGGCAGATTCATTTAAGACAAAAAATGGGCATTTTGGTTTCTTAAAGGCTGCTTTCTTTTTTTTCAATTTAAAACCGTTTGGGGACTAGAGCCTCAGCCATATAAATTAGTCTTACAAGAAACAAAGTTCTCTGAAGGAAAAAAAATGCGAAAGATGTATCTTGGCAATGAGTCTCATATTTGAATTTAAATTTTAAGATAAATCTGTTTTTAAGAAAGCATAAAAAAGCAATTTCAGAAAAAAATCAGAAAAGCTTGGTTTTCTTTTTTTTTCTTAGTTTTTTTTTTCTATTAAAATAGAAACAGAGAAATAAATTGATTTATTTTCTTGTTATGGCCCCTTGGATATGACATAGATTGAAAATTGTAATTATAAAATAAATGAAAAGTAATTCACTTTCACAGTTATACCTGAAAACCTATAAATACACTATGTAATGACATAATGCAGTAATCAACACAGAGAGTCATTGTTTAAGGTGAACTGAAGTGAGCATTACTACATCAGCAAAAAGATCCATGGCTGACACTAATCTTTAGGGTTCTGCCAAAGTGACATTTTATCCAAGCTTTCTGTGTTTACTTCACAATTCCATATACATACCTGTAATTCCAAACTTAAGAATTTTGTAAAACATGTGTAATCTGTATACACACATATGCATACTTCAAAGGGTTAAGCTACCCAAGCCATAGTCAATGAATCACTTTTAAAAAGAGCAACAACTCGCTGTAAGAATCATGTAATTTATTACTCTAGGTGTGCTTTAACTAACTTTCACACACTCATGTTTGCTTTAAAGAATTACGAATTTATGAAATAACACAGTTTAAAAAAATCTTTTGAGTCCAACAACTGGAAAAAGAAGTGAATTATTTCAAAGATATTATTACTATACATGAAAATATTTCAAAAATCCTAGTTCTCATTAGGGAATAAAAATGGACTATTGTTTTTCAACCTGAAGCTACATTTTGAAATGCTCCAAATGTAAGTGTGCAATACATTTTCTAAATGTAAGTAATTAGCTGCCTGTTTTTGAAATAATTTTTGGTTAAACAAAAGTTTCAACTCCTATAAGGCATAGTTAATAGCATGGTAATTACAACATTTTTATAATAACTTACAATCTTCTGAGATGATGTTTCACAACTCCTTCGGTTAGGGCTGGCAAATATGATTTCTGTTACTATTCTATTTTAGCTTTTCAGTAAGTGCCAGCAAGCGAAATTATATTCCTTTCCTTTTATGGCTTTCTGTGAGGCCCTGACTTGTAGAGAAGGCATTTGTGAGGTTGCTAACATTAAAGTTAATGTTAAACAGCTTATATTTTAACTAGAGATACTTCGCAGTTTGGATATATGCACGTTTTGATTCTTTGCCACAAATTTAGTTGAACATAGTAAACACTTTCTTCTCATTTGTATATTTTTACTCCTGAAATCAGGTGGCCTCTTAAAAATCTTTAGAAAAGTGAGTTCATTTTAAAAGGAGACCAGGAAATATTGATTGATATAAAAGTTCAAGCAGTTGACACTTTTTGTTTTAAATAATTTAGAAGCTAAAAAAGAAAATAAGTTCACTTTGCCAAAATGCAAGGCATTTTAGGCTCTTCTGAAGAAAAAAGTGAACACTAACATGGAAATCAGCAAACTGGTTAGAAAAAGTGGGAAGAGAAGGTTTTTGTTAGGGGACATGAGTTTGCCATTAAAAACGGTTACTGTTCCAAGAAGTCTGGCTAATGCCAGAGACTCTAACAGCAAAATAAGAGAAGCACGCTGAGCCTCAAACATATTTCTACACACTTCCTGAAAAAATCTGAGCAATCTTTAAAACAGGATGAAGAGCAGAAAGCCATAACAGTGATAGTGGTGTTTGAAGTGTCCTCTGGTGATCTCTGTTACTGCTTTGACCACAACCTCCATCCCCAGCTGTATCACATAACAAAGGTTATCAATAAACAATGTATTCATCTACTGGATTTCAATGAAAGCTCTGATTACTTTTTCCTACGTTTGGACCAAATGTATTGGCTTTGTTTAGATATAACTAAAGAATATGAAATGCATTTAAGCAAAAGATCAGAAAGTACCTAGAGGCCCCTTTAGTAAGAAGGAACCTTATAATTTGCCTTCATATGATAACATTGTATCTGCTTAAGTACGCTTCAAAAATAACTTTTCATGGTATGTCCTTACTGATCCACCAAGAACTCTTAGAATATTAAATATTTTAAACATGAAAATTCTGGAGAATGCATCCTTTCCTATGTAATCCTCTATTTGATAAAAGAATTTTTCCATTCTTGTGCCTTACACAAATGGCTTATCTTATAAAAACTAATAGTGCTGTAAAAACAGGATTTTTTTAAACTAAGCAATATATTTTTTTAGATGCATGTTTTGTGCCTACAAATGTTCTACATAATCAGTAGTTATAGTTAATCAGAATACTTTATACAATTATTTAATTTCTAAAGCTTTAGCTAACATATAGCAACATACCTGAAAAATATTAATAAAGTTTTTTTTGTGCATATCTCTTTCATTCTCAAAACAAGGTACCCAATATAATTTTATTATGCTTTGATTTAGAAACTACATTAATTAAGCTTTAGAACACAGAAATGTAGGATTTTAGAGCTGACATGGACATAAGAATTGTTTAGTTCAACTGTTTCTAAAGATTTTGCAAGAGAGGGTCACTGGATGAAAAATTTGCTTGTATTCACACAGCAGCTGTGAATAAAGAATTAATAGAGGAATTTGAATATAAAAAAAGTAATTACAATTTAAAATTGGAAATTTTCTTTCAATGACCATATAAACCTTTATCCACCTACCATATGTATTTTGTGTAAGGTTAGGAAATGGTATTTCCCTTCTTGAAAAGTATTTTTCGTACTATAGGAATATAAAGCTACAAAAGTCTTTTTTATTTCTGTTTATTCAACAAATATTTATAGAAAATTATTGCCTTCCTAACAATAACAAAAAGGTATATCAATGAACATTTTCATAATAACAATATACAATATAAACTGGTAAAACTATTCATGAGACACTTAATGAATGATAGTGAATTTTTGATACTTTAATTCTTCTTTTGCCAAAGCTATAGCTGTACAAACTCTACAATTATGAGATTGAATATGCATTGTAATTGTGTGTTTTCTCATTAGTTCTATTTTTCAAGCAATGGCAATTTAAATAGATATTTGCATTGCAACTCTTTTCCCAGGGGAGATTATAAACAATAAAGAAGGGATAGTTATGTGATGAAATATTATGCAACCGTTAAAAACTATGTTATTAAATTGTTTTCTAATGACAAAAGAAAATGAATATGATATTATTTCAAATGAAATAACCCATTTCGAATTCAGTTATGATCACACACACACAAATGTGGTGAAAGGATGCCTGCAAAAAAAAAAAAATGAGAATACTAACAGTGTGGAGGTTTTTCTGAGTTGCAGAATTTTGGAGAACTTTAAAAAGTTCTGCATTTTTAGCATTTTCTACAATGAGCATATTTATTTTTACACACAGGAAAAACTAAAACTAATTTCAAAGATATATAAACAAAAATATGAAAGTATGAAATATGATGCAGGTGCCATTTCAGACTGCTTATATATTGCATTCAGTAGCTTCTTTTCTTTAGAGAAAGTTAGGATCTGGGCTAGTATGTACTTCATAGAAGAGTATAAGACAAAAGACATTTTTGCTCGGTAAAAGATTAGAAGCACTGCAAAGCGGAAGAGACTAGTGGAACAGGAAACAAAAGTGAGAGAGTTCAGATAAGGGACTGCTGAGAAAAACAAAAGAGAGTTGCCAACGAGTAGTAAGAACATTTTCTGAGTGTTCTGGCTTATAATATTAACTTAGACAAAGGTAGAAGGAAATAATATTTCTGCAACATCTATAATATGGCAGGAATTGTGCCTGAATATTTTATTTATATCATGTAAATTTGTTGGATCACATAGGTCTGTTTATTCTCATATTAGTTAGATATAATTTACCTGACCCTGGTATGTTACTGGGAAAAGCAGAATGACAAGATGTAATGAAGCCAGGATTTAAATTTAGTGAGTTGACGGCTAAAACTCTCAAGCTCTTTGCATTTTACTCTCCTTTCTCCAGAGTATTTTGATAAAACAATTAAAAATACTGTCTGTCTTCCAGGATGATAAGGTTCTGTTATTTGACTGTCTGAAAAGAAGAATTTGTTATTTTTTTTTTCAGGTTGAAAAGTAGACCTAGGGAAGCATTTCATGTACAGACAGTCCTCTCATGTTCTCAATTTTGTGGCTGAGCAAAAGCCAGTGATATAACAAAAACCAAATGGTCATTGGAGTAAGGCAGGCCTCTGTTCAGCTCTCACATTTACTAGATATGTGACATCAGGCAAGTTTCTTAATGTTTCTGAGTTAGATTCCTTATCTGTAAAATGTACTAACAATACCATCTTATAGAACAATTGTGAGGATAAATGAGAAAAACATTCAAAGGATGCCTAGAAGAAATTACAGCGTATCATAGACCTGCAATAAATGTTGGCTTTCTTCCCTTAAGTGCCAGCCCTTGAATACTTTTTACAAGTTATTAATACTTGTTGTCCAGGACTTTTATCAGTTTCTCCTGAGCTTCCTGCAGCAAGTGGCAGCCTACCTCTTAAATTCCTAGGTGTCTGTAATTATTTTTTAAAAGTCCCTCCTTTTGAGATTTTTCACTGTGGCTTTCTCATTAAATTTTCTAATTTTCTCCATGAGCCTCCATTTTCTGCAATGAAAATATAGAGACTAAATTCAATGAAGTCATAATCAAGTTTGTACTTGGAGTATATAAAAACTCAGTAGTATAGACAATGACTGTAAAAAAATTTTACACTCAAGAAGCACACAGAATAAACCAGGCTCATATCCTTTAATTTTGTTTTAAACTGCATTTACTCTAATTGTCATTGATATTATTATTTTATTTTCAACTTGAATACTTTAGGCAGGGCATACTTGTCTCTTGTAAAAGCTTCACTACATTCTATTGTGACAGCTTCTCATATTTACATTCCTTACCTGCTCTTGATTCAGTTTAAACTCCTCTTTCAATGGTCTCATCAGGAACACCAGCATCACTTAGAGACATATTAGAAATTCTAGGACCTAATCCCATAACTAGTGAATCAGAAACTTTGTACATAGGGCCCAACAATCTATGTTTTGTCATCCAGGAATACTACCTAATTTTTGAGAATCCTTATTACAAATAATTACAGTTAAATCAATGCTAGCAAGCATTCCACTTTCTTGACAATAACCCAACCCCCAAATTCCAGCATTTGTTTACTGCACCATGTGACATCATTGCTTTCTTTAGAGCATTTTCAGCAACCCTGTAATGTCTCAGATTAGTCTGTGTACGGAGAGTTCATTTTTGCAATAATTTCATAAAATCACATGCAAAACATGTCTTTATGCCTTTCTAATCTTCTTAGTCCATTTGCTGTTTACAGTACCCATATGACTTCTAGGGAGGTAAGCAGAGTACTTACCTTGAGTGTTCTTTTTAAATATTAACACTTCAGTCTTTCTTTCTCTTTTGTCAGGAAGCTGTGACTCATTTTATAGATTAAAAAAATAAAAGCAAAAACTCAACCAAAACAATCAAAACCAACTAACCAAAACAGAAAACCTCCAAAACCAAGTTCTCAAGGTAACAGAGATTTAAACAGTACATAAATGTTTAAGGCCATTAAGGAGTATGCCTGTATTACACAGGCATATTTGATATCAGCAACTTTTTGGCTTATGGAACAGAGTTTTTGTCTTCCTATTTACAACATCAACATAAACACAAACTGATGAGCTTCTTCAGTTTTTAACATGACTAGTCAATGACAAATAAAACAAATACGCTTGTAAAACAATAGGAAGTAAAAGAGAGAAAAGTTTTCTTTAGATTCACATTTATAAAATGTTGCTTTGTTTCACTTGATATTCTCTTCCACAGTTTTTTTTTTCCCCCTAAGTCAGGGAAGCTGTTAACATTACTGATTCAAAGTCCTGTCTGCTTCTTCAAGACGTGGAAAACTGTGGACCAGGCAGTCGGAAACTAAATTGTGTTACCTTGTCCGAAGCTTGATGGTGCTCTCATTGATGGCAGCACTAGCTAAAATGTGTTTATTGACTGCCTACTCATCCTACCCAGTGTGAGGAGCCCTTTCAATGAATTTTCTCATTTGTCTGAAGGTAGATATTTTTCCTAAATTCAATCAGACCATATACCTTCTTTGTGTCAATTATTTATGTGAAAGCAAGGGAAAAGTTAGGAACATTTTGCAAAGAGATTTTTAAGCATAAGTAACCAAAGTTTAATACCAAAAAGAAGTGAATGTAATGCAATTTCTGTGATAAACAGAATTTCTTTGCAAAACAATATTTATTCTTCATCTCCTAATCAGCTTGCAGCAAAGCCAATTTTTTTTCCATCAAGAGATAACAAACGATATCTAAGAATATTGTTTACATTATCCGTGGCACATTTTTTTTTCCCCAAACCTTAGGAATAGTATCTATAATATGCTTAGTGTGAGAAATAAAATATTTTTGTAACACTGCTGCTTTACATAGTTAGGTTCATACATTCAATATTCTTCTGAATAATTATCGAAGTAGAAGGTAGAGCACTAAAAGTTATTTTTGGGGCTTGTCAAATACAATTTATAGGAGGCCATTGGTTTGAACTGAGCTTCTGTACTAGGCCCAAGAGACCAAACCAAAATGGAATTACTCACGTCAAAGCTGCATACTACCAAGCTGAAACCAAGCTGTTTCTAACCTTCTGAGCAATCAGGAAAGAGAATGATAAAAGTCAAGTCACCAAACAGGCCAGTTTTAGTGGGCATGACAAGGAAGTCCCCTTCATTTTAACCTTTAAGTATGAAGCAACCAATCCATTTTTTTTGTTCTGTTTCTGCTTTCCTCAGCCGTTTTCTGTCCATAAAGCCAAACTTCTCTGCTTGGCTCATTCGTTCTATTTTATAAAACAATGTGTTGCCTGATGCTGGAATCACAAGTAAAAGCTAATTAAGTTCTTTAAATTTGTTGTAATTTTGTCTTGTGGCAGGTATATTTTCTTATTATTTTTATCATCAGCACTCAGCACAGTTATAGAATACATGTTAAAATCATAAATAATTACTAACACACATTAGTTTGATTTACAATTTTGGTGTTTAAAGGAAAGTCTCAAAATGGATGAAGGATCTGAAGTAGACTATTATTCATCTTCAGAGATTAAGTAGTAGGAGTTTATAAACTGAGCAGCAACACAAAATAACCCTATTAGGTATGACATCTGAGTCACAAACCCAGCAATAAAAGCCCTTGGGTTTTAAAGCATGTGCTGTAATCATTGAGTTTAAGCAATCTTTTTACTATCGTCCAACATTACATGCCACATTCAATAGCAATATGCCAAGATGTGAAATGATCAGCCTATCATAGCGAGTGCACAGAAATAATTTCATTTCTATGTTAATATAGCATTTTATCTCCCTTTAATAAAAGTCATGTGCACTTTTGCCTTACATCAACATTAAAAGGCAATTTAATAAACAGATCTGTTAGATGCTGATTAATTACAAAAAAATTTGTTTCATTGGTTTCTGTTTCATACATCTAATTTATTTTTAAAAAGTCTTTTCAAAGGATGGACGCACTTTATTTTTGTAATTTGTTAAGTCCCTAATTTTTTTTGGCTGGGGTGAGGATTTTTTTCTACTAAAACACTTCCATTGCAAAATGCCTCTAAGGTACTTGAATTCTAGTGAATGGTAATGTTTGTATAATCCATTTTAAAAATCTCTCCAGAAAACACATTATCAAAGATTTAGTCTCTCTTTGCAGTTCTGTTAGCTAACATGACTGAAAATGAAACTTAGCATGTGGTTAGTGTAGACTGAAAAGCATGTTTCTCAACTTTTAAGTTCCTGTTTTAGGCAAATGTACTGTAGTTAATAGTTTATTAATTCAACAGAAGATTAGAAAAAAAGGAGAAGTGTTGCTTTTTTAAATTTTCCCAAGACTGACAAGTTAGATGACTAAATTAAATCACTCTATGAGTAAAATTTCTAATATTTTTCTTGTCTTCATCTTTGTTCCCATATTTCCTGCCCAAATCCTCTCTCTCAATTCAAATTTATACCTTAACTTTCTTTAAATATACTGTCTAGACAATCATCTCTCCCATGAAGCACTTCAATCCAGCCCATAAGTTGCTTAGAAGCACTTCTGATCAAAGTACAATTTTGTATTTTCTAATATATATATATATATAAACAGTTACCTGGTTAAAAAAAAGTCTAACAACAGCCTTCCTATTCATTATTTACTATATGACATAGAAACTCCCCAGTTAGGGTCTGAAGTATTTCCACAATATGGCTTCCTTCTTCCCATCAAGCACTTTTAATTCCTTCTATTTCCTAGTATAAATCAAAACCCACTTTTCAGCCAGACTGGGCTCTTTGCTATTTTCTAATGACTTATAGGTTTGTTTAACCTTTCTATTTACACTTTCCCCCTTTTAACTTCTTATTGCTTATGTCCACTTCCATTAGGATTTTCATTTAATGGTATTTATTTAACAAATATCTATTAAGTGCCACCCTGGCCCTAGTCCTAAAATAGGAAGTGGGGAGACGCCAATGAATAACAATGAAGGATGGTTCCCTGCACTGAGTTTAAAGTAAATAAAAACAAAATGGAGTTTTAAGTAAATAAAAATTTAAAGTTTATGGAGTTTAGAGTAAATAAACACAAAGTCACCAACTTAAAAGTAAAACTAAAAACTTATGATAGACACTTGGAAGGCAAGATCTGGAGAGCTGTGAGAGCAAAACTGGCGATCTAATTTAATCTCTCAGTTGGTAAAACTGTGAGACCTGAAGCATGGACAGGATTAGCCAAGCAATGATTCAGTGGAAATCAGTTCAGTCAGAAGGAACAGCATTTTCAAATGCATGGAAGAAGCTTATAAAAAACACAAGTGTGTCCATTACATAATGTAAGAGAGAATCACTCATATATATAATACAATTCCCAGATAACCAAATGGGTGTACTCCTTCATTTCTTCTTCTAATCTGAGTAATGAATATTTTTAATGTAATTAACAGCATTTGACTTACAGATTTTAGATATGACTCTAGATTGTAAACCGCTTGGAAGCAAGAACTATGTATTTTTAATTTTTTAAATGTTTATGTTTGTTAATAAAGATAACTTACTATCTTTTGTAGAAATGGGGTCTCACTGTGTTGCCCAGGCTGATCTTGAACTCCTGGGCTCAGGTGATCCTCCTGCCTCCCATTGGAATTACACGTGAGTCATGCCAGGCCATTGACTATTTCTTATTCATATTTTTGTTCTATGCATTATTCAACACAATGCATAATAGGTAATGAATATAAAGCTGGCTTTCTGAGTGAGACTTGTGTAACTAATTACACAGGACTCTGCACTTAGAAGGGCACACTCTTGTTTTAATGCTCAGATGTCCTTGTCCTGAATTTTTAAATACTTTTTTAAAAAGGATCCTGAATTTTAATTTTGAATTGAGCCCCTCAAATTATGTAGCCAATCTTGAATTAATGTAAACTTGGAGAGAATTGATGATTCAAGGGCCAACAGGATCTAATTGGAATAGTTCTGCAGGTCATTTTTTTACAAGGGTACTGTTATACTCCAGGTACTGGAGTATATTATTATTTTATTTATAATTATAATATATAAATATATAAAATAGAAAATAATATAAAAATAACACATATGATATGAAAGATAAACATAAATATAAACAATTAATTATTATAATATTATACTTCACGTATACCATGTGAGTCTCATATGAGTTATGTGGTGGATGGCTTAGAAATGAGAAAAGTTTTCCTTTAAGAAATGTCTTCAGCTCTCAAGGGTACTGTTTCTTAAATAATACATTGAGCTCTATAGTGATGTGGTAACTTGTGGCTTATTGAGATATTACTGGAACCCTCTCAGTTGAAGCAAATTTTTTTTGTGTAATTACTTCTCAAATCTACATTCCCAACACTAGGAAATGAAGAAATCAAAGTCCCAGGCATTGTTTACTAGGCAGCAGATCTCTTTGCATTTTGTAATTTATTTGCCACCTGTTGCATATCACAGGTATGAATGAGAGATATCAATGTGGAGAAATACATTTAAACCATGCTGATGGGTCTATGGAAGTTTGTAGAAAAAGCAAAAGCAGTAAAACCCTTCCATTAGGAAGGATTAACCACATTATATGTGTGCTTGGTAATGAATGACTGAATTGGACCTTCTAGAGCTGCAGCCTTATGGCTTTGGGTGCCTGCTAGTTTAGTTTTTAGTGTAGATAAGAATAGTACTAAGAAATATTTATGAGAAGCTGGGATAAATATTGAGAATTATTGACTGAATCCATCTTTTCAGAGTATGAGAAGCCCCTGTAAGAATTCAGAAGGATTTTTTTTTTTAGCTCATTAATCAGTTCACCAAGCTACAATCAAGATTCTGTTACTAAGCTTCAGTATGACAGGCTCACTACCTGTTTGGATCATGATATGTGGATTATGGTCTCAGCGCAGTTAACAACTTAAACTATCTTAGCTCAAGAGGAGTTTTTATGGATACTTGTAGCAGTGAGTCAAAAAAGTGCCTGCAGAGTAAATAAGACTTTAAACAACATACCTTTCAATTCATTGCCTCTTGATAAAGTGTACAGAAGTCTATTTCCTGTAAGCTTTTATGGATCTCAGTGGACAACCTCATGCATGTACTGAACCTGGTTTGGGTTGTCTCTCTCTGTTCAACAAATAGTGACAGAAAACACTTTTCATCAATTGCAGGACATTGTTATCTTTCAGATAAGCTATTAACAGATTGTGAAATTAGTGACTGAAAATACTGCTTTGAAAGAAGGTGAATTTTAAACTTGTGCAACCAAGCAGGACTGAATAAATCCAGAATAAAGTCTATTTGGTGATTATTTAGAGATGTGGCATTTTGCATTTGTTAAGAGAGTGCATTCATTTTGTAATGATGGGATATAGTAAACCTATATTATTCATAAATAAAATATCATCCCTGAATCTTTTTTCTGAACTCTTCAGGGAGAATTCCTTCTTGGTGGCCTACTTATACATTGTACATCTTTCATTACACCTCATTATCTTCCTGTACTTAATTATTTTTATCATTTTCTCTCTAGCCAAATGCTCCTGGAGTATAAAGACCACTTTTTTTTTCTTTTTTTTAGATGGAGGGTCCCTCTGCTGCCCAGGTTAGAGTGCAGTGGCACAATGTCAGCTCACTGCAACCTCTGCCTCTGGGGTTCAAGCAATTCTCCCACCTCAGCCTCCTGAGTAGCTGGGATTACAGGCACATGCCACCACGCCGGGCTAATTAAGAACACCTGTTCTTAATATCGTTATCCCCAGTTCCTGGCAGATAATAAATGCTTATGAAATAATAATGAAAGAGTGCTTGGATCATTCTTCTTTTAAATCATAGCATGGTTATGTGTATCTTCTTAGTCCTGACACTTAGGTAGCTATTAATTCTATGGAAGGCAGCCTCAGTCCATAGAAAATGTATACCAGGCTCAAAAGTTTTAAACACACATGAGAATGTGCACCTGTGTGATGGTGGAGAGACTGCTGGAAAGCAGAGTATTTTCTAATTCTGTGGGCATGAGTACCTAGATTGAGGATCAGAGAGAGGCAGAATTTGAGAAGAAAACAAACAGCACAGAGATTGCTTTGATGTCCTGTACACACAGTGAACCACATCTTCACCCTTGTAGGGAGTGGCTCTCTGAGATGTCTGGCTTTTGTTCTGACATCTGAAAGGAGGTACTCATTTTTAAAAAATATTTCTGCTCTCAAACTCTAGGTTTTAGGAGCGGGGTTGGAGAAGCACAATTAGACCCCTGACAATTTTTGTTGTTGTTGTTATAGCATTTTACTTAATGAAAAAAATTAGGAAGGCTTTTTAGTTTTAAAATATATAAAACTCTGTGGGGCAGAGTGCCAACATATTCATTTACAGAGAAATAAATATTTCATAGGTGTGTATATAAGACATCCTGTAAAAAATGTTTTTTATAAACAAAATCAATCTAGGTTGGACTCTGCTTCCCTCCTTCCACAGAACCAGGATCAGTTCTTAATAAAAATGTATATGTACACATACATATATACATGCACACATACACACACACACACACACACACATATATATAAAATCTACGTAGAAAGTAGTTAAGTTCACTACAGTAGAAAACTTTAATCTGTGAATCTAATTAAGTATATTGTTTGAATGTCAATTGGAGGCCCATTTTAATGGGTAGGATAGAAGAATATTAACAAAATTGTGGTGATTTATATAGCTCTCTTTTCTCCTTATTTAGCTGTTGTAAGATATTTTCTCAATTTTTTTTCTTTTTAGCTGCACCAGTTTCCCCTTAACATAATTTCCAATGACAATATAAAATGCAATTATTTATTTATTGACAATTTTAAAGTAATTTCTATTTTATTTTAATTTTCCTGAGATTATTTTAAACTTACATTTTCTTTTTTTTCAATTGCTCTTTTCCTTTTGTAATTGTGCACCCCAAACATTTGTTTTTTAGGTATTTGTGATAGACATTGCTCTCCCCTATTTCTGCTCCTTCCGTGTATACACAGAATTGTGAGTTGTTGAAGTAATGGGAGACCATTTACTTTAAGGAAGTCTGGCTTCTCTCACTATAAGAGGGTAAATATTGGTTAGTTTAAGCCAATCATTTATCTTTCTAGTAATAGAAATGAAATGGTCACCAGATGTAATTCAGCTGATGAGACACAAAGGAAAGCCTGCTGGGAGGTACCTGTAAAAAACTGTTATTACCTGATAAGAGGCACAAAGGGCCGGGTGCGGTGGCTCACACCTGTAATCCTAGCACTTTAGGAGGCCGAGGAAGGTAGATCACCTGAGGTCGAGAGTTCGAGACCATCCTGGCCAACTTGGTGAAACCCAGTCTCTACTAAAAATACAAAATTAGCCAGTGTGGTGGCGCACGCCTGTAATCCCAGCTACTTGGGAGGCTGAGGCAGGAGAATTGCTTGAACCCGGGAGGCAGAGGCTGTGGTGAGCTGAGATGGCCCATTGCACTCCAGCCTGGGCAACAAAAGCAATATTCTGTCAAAAAAAAAGAGGCTCAAGGGAATGATATGAAGTTTTTTAGTCTTTTTGAGGGGTGAGAAGGCAATATTTGAAGCTGCTACAGCCACTTGCAATTAGGTGGAAGAGAGAAGCCTGAGGGCAAAGCTGAGGAATTAGAAAAGTTGAATAGTTCCTGGGTCAATGATAAAATCCTTCTGGATATGCAAGGTTATACATTGTCTGATGTTTAAAGCTATTTTGAGTAGCATCCTGTGTTACTTTCATTGAAAGCATGTTAACAGACATCACCAATTCTGGAAACTCATGGCTCCTACTGAGAATGGGGATATGAGTTAATACCAGAAGATGCTATCCAGTTTAGTATTCCTGATTAAATGTGCAGACTCTGCCAATTAAGCTTTATAATTTGATATACAGGATATTAGATGAAGACCAAGTTAGGCCTAGGATGAAATGCTACCATTCCAAATATCCACGTGTTTGGAATTATTTTACTGTTTAAGATTATATACAGGCATATCTCAGAGATATTGTGGATTCAGCTCCAGGCCACTGCAATAAAGTAAATATCACAATAAAGCAAGTCACACAAGTTTTTTGGTTTTTCAGTGCAAATAAAAATTATGTATACACTATACTGTAGTCTATTAAGCATTCAATAGTATATCTAAAAAGCAATGTAAACACCTTAATTTAAAATGCTTTATTGCTAAAAAATTACTAGCATTCATCTGAACCTTTAGTGAGTCATAATCTTTTTTCCTAATGGAGAGTCTTGCCTCAATGTTGCTGGCTTCTGACTGATCAGAGTGGTGGCTGCTGAAGTTTGAGGTAGCTGTGGCAATTTTTAAAAAGAAGGCAACAATGAAGTTTGCTGCATTGGTCGAATGCATAAAAGACTTCTCTTCCTTTCATGAAAGATTTCTCTGTAGCATATGATACTGTTTGATAGCATTTTACCCATAGCACTGTTTTCAAAATTGGAGTCAATCCTCTCAAACCTTGCTGCTGCTTTATCAGCTAAGATTTTGGAATATTTTAAATCATTTGTTGTCATTTCAGTAATGTTCACAGAACCACCAGGAGTAGATTGTATTTCAGGAAAATACTCTGTTTGCACATCCATAAGAAGCAACTCCTTTATCTGTTCAAGTTTTATAATGAGATTATAGCAATTCAGTGACATCTTCAGGCTCCACATCTAATTCTAGTTCTCTTGTTGTTGTTGACTGAGATAGAGTCTTGCTCTGTTGCCCAGGCTGGAGTGCAGTGGCGTGATTTTGGCTCACTTCAACCTCCACTTCCTGGGTTCAAGTGATTCTCCTGCCTTAGCCTCCTGAGTAGCTGGGATTACAGGTGCACACCACCATGCTTGGCTAAATTTTGTATTTTTAGTAGAGACAGGATTTCACCATGTTGGTCAGGCTGGTCTCGAACCCTTGATCTCATGATCCGCCTGCCTCGGCCTTCCAAAGAGTGCTGCGATTACATGCGTGAGCCACCGTGCCTGGCTTTCTCTTGCTATTTGTATCATGCCTGTAGTTACTTTCTCCATTAAAATATTGAACCTTTCAACCCTTCAAAGTCATCCATGAAAGTTGGAATCAACTTTGTCCAAATTCCTGTTAATGTTGCTATTTTTCCCTCCTCCCAGGAATCACAAATTTTCTTAATGGCATCTAAAATGGTGGATCCTTTCCAGAAGGTTTTTGATTTACTTTGCCCAGATCCACCAAGGGAATCATTATCTACGGCTGCTATCGGCTTTCAAAATGTATTTCTTAAACAATAAGATTTCAAATTACTCTTTGATCCACGGGTTACAAATGGATATTGTGTTAGCAGGGATGAAAACTTTAATCCCCTTGTACATCTCTATCAGAGCTCTTGAGTCACCAGGTGCATTGTCAATAAACAGTAATATTTTGTAAGGAATCTTTTTTTCTTAGCAGTAGGTCTCCATAGTGGGCTTAAAATATTCAGTGAACTATCCTATAAACAGAATTGCTCTCATCTAGGCTTTGTTTTTCAGGCAGAGTAGATTTAACATAATTCTTAAGGATTGCAGGATTTTTGAAATGATAAATGGGCATTGGCTACAACTTAAAGTTAGCACCTAAAAGTAGAGTCAACCAGTCTTTTGAAGCTTTGAAACCAGGCATTGACTTGTCTCTAGCTACGAAAATTTTACATGGTGTCTTTCAATTTAAAGCTATTTCACCTACATTGAAAATCTGTTATTTATTGTAGCCACCTTCATCAATTGTTTTAGCTAGATTTTCTGGATAACCTGCTGAAGTTTCTATATCAGCATTCACTGGTTAACCTTGCATTTATTTTTATGTTGTGGAGATGGCTTCTTTTCTTAAGCTTCATGAATGAACCTTTTCTAGGCTTAAGCTTTTTTTCTGCAGCTTCCTTGTATCTTTCAGCCTTGATAGAATTGAAGCGATTAGGATCTTCTTCTGGATTAGACTTGGGTTTAAGGGAATGTTGTGGCTGCTTTGATCTTTTATCCAGACCACTAAAACTTTCTCTCTACCAGCAATGAAAGCCTGTTTCACTTTCTTATAATTTGTGGGTTCACTGGAGTAGCACTTTTAATTTTCTTCAAGAACTATTTTTGTGTTCACAACTTGGCTAATTGTTTGGTGCAGGAGGCCACGCTTTTGGCCTATGTCAGCTTTTAACATGCCTTCCTCAGTAAGCTTAACCTCATGGAGGTAGCGAGTAGAATGATAGTTACCAGAGGCTGGGAAGAATGCGTGTTGAGATGAGGTAGGGGGAGGGGGAGACTTAGAAGAAATAAGTTCTAATGTTTGATAGCAGAGCAGGGTGATTATGGTTAAAAACAATGTGTTACATATTTCAAGTAGCTAGAGGAGAGGACTTGATGATCCCAACATGCAGAAATGATAAATGCTCGGGGTGATGAGTATCCTGAATACCTTGACTTAATCATTACACATTCCACGCAAATGTGCAAATATTATGTATCAATAAAAATTTTTTAAAAAGAGTATTGTAGAATAGTTTGTCAATTTCCTTATTATTAATAATACTTTATTTACCTTCAACACCCTTACAAGTAGCTCTAGCTCTGCGATTTACTATTTAGTATCATAATTTACTGGTATGTAAAGTATCATTTTTGTTGTCCTTTAATGACTATGTTTTGAATGAATAAAAATAGAAAAATCCACTTCATATGTCTGAGTTTTCTTTTTTTTCTTTTATAACATACCCCTAGAAACAAATGTCTGATTTTTCAAACCCACACTTTGTTGAAATCTGGCAAGATCTCGGCTCATTGCAACCTCTGCCTCCCGGGTTCAAGTGATTCTTCTGCCTCAGCCTCCTAAGTATCCGGGATTACAGGTGTGCACCACCACATCCAGCCAATTTATGTATTTTTAGTAGAGACAGGGTTTCACCATGTTGACCAGGATGGTCTCGAAATCTTGACCTCGTGATCCGCCTGCCTTGGCCTCCCAAGGTGTGGGATTATGGGCGTGAGCCACTGAGCCTGGCCAATTTTTTGTATTTTTTAGTAGAGATGGGTTTTCACCATCTTGCCCAGGTTGGTCTTGAATTCCTAGGCTCAAGAAATTCACCTGCCTTGGCCTTCTAAAGTGCTGGGATTACAGGTGTGAGCCACCACTCCTGGATATATGTCACAATTCTTGTAGCAAGGTAAAATGTTCTAGGGTATAAGGTTATTGGCTCTGCTGTAGTTCCTGGGTGAGTAGCAGCTCCACCAGCAGGCGGAGGAGTCAGAGGAGGAGCAATGTCCCAATAGCATGAATCTCATTACCAGAAAAGGATGGCAGAGGTTCTAAACAAGATAACACATATCTTCTATGTGGGGCAGGTGGGTGGGTAGGTGTGGAATAGTTACAGCAGAATGTAGGGTTTTCCAGATAAATTTGTCCTGGAACTCTTTTCTCTCCTAATATCTCTAACCATTTCTGGGGAAGTAGGTTTTTGACTTAAAACTTCAGGAAATTATGCTTTAGTGTATGCAAAACATTTTAATGCAGATTAACTCCCTGTATCTTTATAACAGTTCTACTGTTATAGCTATAATCAACTTATCTTAGGAAACCCAGATTCAGAGATGTTTACAGATTTACCAAGTCATGTACACTACTGGGAAAACATTCTGTCCCAGTTCCTTGTTAAAAGTTGTCACGAAATGGCTTGCAGACTGTGAAGTGGTCAGTTCAATAAGTTAAAAAATTTCTGAATGTACTTCATGTAAGGCTCTGCACACAGCTGAATTGGTGCCACATAATGGTTCTGTCACTATCACATTTTATAACCCATTACTGCGATTATACAATGTGGGCTTTGGTATTAAACCATTTAGGTAAGAATTTCAGCTGTTCCTTTTGCCAGAGTTGTGCCCTTGGGCAAATTACTTTCCATCTCTGACTACTTCTCTTCATTTGGAAAATCATGTCAACTGAGGCCAGGAGTTTGAGACCAACCTGGTCAACATGTCAAAACCCTGTCTCTACAAAAAATACAAAAATTAGCAGGTAGTGGTGGGGTGTGCCTGTAATTCTAGCTTCTCAGGAGGCTGAGGCATGAGAATCGTTTGAACCCAGGAGGCAGAGGTGGCAGTGAGCTGAGATCACCACTGCATTCCAACCTGGTGACAGAGCAAGACTCTGCCTATAAGAAAAAAGAAAAAAAAAAGATAATGATTGTAAATTACTAAACACAGTGATGATGACATACTAATTACTCAATGTTTTAGTTATGATTTTAGGGATAATTATCACAATTGGGTCATAGTGTAGTAAAAGATTCCAGAAAGTTTTATATTAATTGTATATTTTTCTCTTAATACATGTATTTAAATACAAAAGCTTATTTGAAATACAGTTTTTTCCTGATCTGTGTTTTTTGATATATTTTGGGCAAAAAAGAGAAAGACATGAATGGAAATCAATTAACCCTAACTTGAAACAGATGTCACTAAAATGTGCTGTGTGTTCTTTCACCCATGAGCAGCGAACACATCAATTATGGAAAGGGAGAAGCATCCAGAGCCAGATGTTTTGAATGTCTTTGGAATTTATACACTTTCTTAACTATGGCTAGTTGAGTTACTGTATGCTGATAACTGAAATAACTTCTTAATTGCACATCATTGTAATTTCAAAGACAGCTCTTGGCCTTTTAATAGTAACAGAGGTGATTCTGCTCAATGAGAAACAGATGCCGGCACAGAACTAAATCAGATGCAGAGCATATAGATACCTTTTTCTGAATTATTCCATCAGAGCGGGGATTCAAACATATTTCCTTTTGCCAGTCTTACTTTATACCTTGGTGCAGTTGATAAATCTCAAAGGAGCTTACAGCTGTTCCACATGGGAACTTATTCCGAGTCAGAAAGAGGCAAATACAGTGCATTATGATTTAAGAGTCCGTTGCTGAAAATAGGATATTGTGGCTTAAAGAAATATTTAGACATTACTTAAGCTAACTATTATGGGATTGAAATGAAGGTCTAAATGTTATGACTGGAACTGTACTCATGTTTCCAAAGCTTTTTAACCAAGTCAGTAGCTTGCAGAATAAACTCCATTGTAGTGTAGAACACACATGAACACACACACACGTGCACACACACATGTACACACACAGGCATGCACACATGCACATGCACTCACAGATGCACACACACACAAAATCAGGGCCAAATAACAGCATAATTTATATGAATATAATCTCCCAATTTTACTTATTTCAAAACCCCATTGGTATTTCTTAGCTTATTTAATATTGACAATTCATATCTAAATAGTCAAAAACTCTGATTGCCTTTGAGAATTTGTGTCAAGAACCTGCGTGTCAGACTATCTTAAATATACAAACACTGCTCCAAATTCTGACTTTCCTTCCCTACTCTCCTTACTTCACTACTCAACTGTAGTAGTAGAAAGTTTCCTTAGGGCAATTTCACTCTTAAATGTGAACACTCTTGAATTTAACATGGGCTTATGCAAAAAAATTCCAAAGTTTCTTATCTGTAGGCAATGAGGAAGTTTGGCAGTGAAGATAGCATGTGTCTTGAGGGTGTGGGATGGTTTGGGACTACAGTTCAAAGTCTTCTGTTTCAAAGATGAACTTTTTTTGAAAGTCTTGTTTAGGCATAAATTCATAGGATTTTAAGAATGATTTTTATTTATTTATTTTTAAATTGTACTTTAAGTTCTGGGGTACATGTGCAGAATGTGCAGATTTGTTGCATAGGTATATGCATGCCATGGTGGTTTGCTGCACCTGTCAACCCATCATCTACCTTAGGTATTTCTCCTAATGCTATCCCTCGCCTATCCCTCACCCCCAACAGGCCCTGGTGTGTGAAGTTCCCCACCCTGTGTCCATGTGTTCTCATTGTTCAACTCCCACTTATGGGTGAGAACATGTGGTGTTTGGTTTTCTGTTCCTGTGTTAGTTTGCTGAGAATGATGGTTTCCAGCTTCATCCATGTCCCTGCAATTGAGATGAACTCATTCTTTTTTATGGCTGCATAGTATTCCACAGTGTATACGTGTCAGTTTTTTTATCCAGTCTATCACTGATGGGCATTTGGGTTGGTTCCAAGTCTTTGTTATTGTGAACAGTGCCGCAATAAACATATGTGTGTATGTGTCTTTATAATAGAATGATTTATAATTTTTGGGTATATACCCAGTAATGGGATTGCTGAGTCAAAAGGTATTTCTAGTTCTAGATCCTTGAGGAGTCGCCACACTGTCTCCCATAATGGTTGAACTGATTTACACTCCCACCAACTGTGTAAATATGATCTGTAAAGCATTCCTGTTTCTCCACATCCTTTCCAGCATCTGTGTTTCCTGGCTTTTTAATGATCGCCATTCTAACTGGCGCGAGATGGTATCTCGGTGTGGTTTTGATTTGCATTTGTCTAACGACAGTGATGATGAGCATTTTTTCATATGTTTGTTGGCTGCATAAATATCTTCTTTTGAGAAGTGTCTGTTCATATCCTTTGCCTACTTTTTGATGGGGGTTGTTTGGTTTCTTTTATGGTAAATTTGTTTAAGTTTTTAAGAATGATTTTTATCCAAGTCTTTAAGTATAATTGATAATGCTACTCAGCTATTACTTAAAATTGGTGGCCCACTCCCACATATGTGAGTACTCATATCCCATTTTAAAAGCCTGGAAAAGAGTCAGGGGCAGGGAGAATTGACTTCATGGAAAGTCTTTCATGACTATAAAGTAAAATCATATGCAGGACTCAACTTTTATGCAATTTTCTTGCCAATGTTATTAGGTAGTTAACATATTACCACCCTGCCCTAACAAACAAAATCTGCAGGAATGGCTCTTGGTTCTGTATTTAAAAAAAGGTGGAAGGAGGAGACCATTAGAGTGGGGCCACAGCTATCTAGTGTGTACAATAATATCCTCACTCCATTAGAAAAACTCAGGGGCCGAAATTGATTGAATATTTAATAGGAAGAATAAAGAGGATATAATTAGACCTTTGTGAGGACATCATTTTACTTTCCTCTAACATAGGGGTTGGATTGTTCTACATGCGTATTATAAAAGATTAGATAACCACCACTTAGGATGTACAAATAGAGCAAAAGATGAGGAGGCTGTAAGGACAGGGAAGCAACAAGATTTCCCTTGGTGGGGCCCACAATAAAAGTTCAGGTATAACCGTGAAAGTTTCCTCATGGTTTCGTTCAGCTCATCAATACAGCTAATGAGGTTTGGAATGAGATTTCATTATTTCAAAAATTCGGAAGCAAAGTAGGTTTATTGTAAAAAACTATCCTTTTAATTTTTCTTCCAGGATGTTGAAATGGGGGAAGCAGGTGACAGGATGAGATTTTGAGTCTAATTGAGGAGAGGGATTCCTAATATAAAGGAAGTCAAAAACTTTACTGTGACTCAGATGGGCAAAGACAACCAATACTCACCAGGGATTGGGAAGATACTACTAAATACCAAACTGAATTTAAAACTTAGCTCAATTAGATAACTCATATGATTTCTCTACATAATTAGTACTGTTTCTCTGGAAAAAGAGAAAGCTTAATTTGAGTCAGCTTTTCTTCCTAAATGTGTCTACAGAGCAGCGTCTTCTTTCTGCCTTGTCACTACTTGATCATTTGGCACTCTGTACGGATTTGTGGCTGGAGTGGAGTGGTGCACACTCTAGTCTCTCTGACAGCTTGGTAAGAGTCTAGCGGATGGATAAAGAAATGGATAACCCAGTTCATTTCCTGATGCTTCTATAGACCCCTCGAAGTTAAGTTGTAATGCTCACTTGGGCTCCATCTGGTGGTCTACTGTGCTGCTGTTTTCATAAAGCTACCATGTCCCTGACAAAACCATCCCATCTGCCAAAGTCACACCTGATTCTCAACCACTTTAAGAGATGTTTTCTATACAACCTGTTGAAATTGTATAGAAACCAAAGGTGGCTAGGAAAGGTAAATCTTAGGACGTCTTTCCACCTGACAAGATCACGTGGTATGAATAATCAAAGGCTCAAGACTTGGAAATGTTTGATAGTCTTGCTTTCCAGTTAATCAACATATCTTTTCTCTCCTCTTCTCTTTCTATTTCTCCTTCTTTCTGCCATCCTCTAGGAATTTCTTCCTCTGTTCTAAATTCTTTTATGACTCTGATCTCCTTTAAAACTTGATTGGAGACAGGGGCATTTTCTTTACACTGGAGAAAACTCTGATACTGATCTTCCAGGCTTGGTTATTGAAATGCAAAAGGGCAAGAAAAACAGGTTTTTTTAAAAAAGTTTATTGGATCATTTTTCAAGACAACGTAGTGGCTTGCAAGACACTTTTCTTACCGCATCATCCTATTTGCATATCAGCAGTGAAATATCTCTTTTCATTCCCACTGCAATAAATGGTTTCTTTTTGCAATACATTTGAGTCTTCCTTCAGCAGATGGACACTTTAGGTCTATTAGTGCAAACCTGATGAGTTCATGCATTTAGAAAGACAAACTAATATTTGTCCTGTTAATATTTCCAAGAGATTAGGTGCTATATATAAACTTCTCTTTTCCAGCTTTGACCCAGAAAAGCAACATGTTTGATTAATGACAACAATATCAAAGTCAGTACACTCTTGTTCTGCTTCCCTTCTTGGTACCTAAGGAAGAGACGGCTATATAGGGTATCCTAGACCAACGCAGGGCATCCTAGTGCAATTATGAGGGGTGGCATGGTCAGGAACAAGAATTTGTAGGGTCATCCCAGAGGCTCTTTCATTTCCCATGTAATGTGGACATTGTTTGAGAGCACAGGAGATGAGTGAGTTGCCAAGTAGGAGGCTATATTTGGGATGTAGAAATGGCACATGGGTCTGTATACAGGCAAAGCTGAATCAAGAGGAAACTAAATCAAGAAGATGAAGAAATAGCGGGCTTCACTGTAGCCAGAAGAATTACAAACTTTTGCCCTGGAGGCCAGTAAGACACTTAGGTAGTAGGAAGTCAAAGATTGGGCATGGGAGACCCATGGTAGTCAGTGAAGGCCCACCTTGAAGCCAGGTGATTGCACTCTTTCTAAAGATACCAAGTCACCCAAGCCACATCCTTCTTCCTCCAGATATTGCATATCACGTTAGAGGCAGAAGCCAAGAGAGAGATGAATTACGGTAGAAACTAGGCAACTTTTCCCCAAGACAAGGCTGAGTGTTAAATAATGGGATAGTTTAGTAAATAGCCATATTAGACAAGGCTTTAAGAGAGATTGGTCATTAACTTGTCATATCACACTCTGTTTATCAGAGGAACACTAAACTCAAAAGAGGCCCCTACCTTTTTTTTTTCTTCTTCCTGGAATGCCACTATGATGGTAACACTTCATGAGCCATCTTTTGACTTGAAAAATTTAAGCCATATATTAAAGATGATGGAGCAAAAATAATAGGCACCTGGGCCCTCGATGACTTTCTGGGGCCACATACCAATCCGGGAGGGCCCACTTCTGGACTTCCATTAATGAAAGTATAAAATGCCCACATTTTAAGCCACTATAGTCAGTTCTCTGTTCCTGGAAGCCAGAGTCAATTCCTAAGTGATACAGTGTGTTTTTTCTCTGAATTTCTTCAGTTAAGAATTTATAATTTCCCCCTATACGCATGTTATGTACTCAAGGCAAAGGTTATTATTTTCAGAGATGCAAAAGAACACATTAGAAATTTTCAGAACATTACCTAAGCAATAGTGTATGACTAAAAGTCAAAGTAAACTGCATAGTTTTTTGAAAGCCTACACTTAAATGACATACAGTATGTGTGTTCATGTGGTCGTATGTGTATGTGTGCAAATACATACATGTGTCTGTTGTCTTAGTCCAATAAAATGTAAAGAAAAGCAATACTTGGAAGATATGGCGATATGATGGATACAGAGATAGAATTGCTCATGTAGTTTGTGAAAAACTACAGAGGCATTGGCACTCTGATCAAGAGTAAATAAAGGAACTCCATGACTCTTTGAAATCTGACCATATTAGAATAATATTAATTAATATTTGGGGAAGAGTGGTACTAAAATCACAATATAAAAACTGTGTAGATATACTCCACCCATGCTTGCCCTCTGAATCTTGGAGACAAGAGCCAAGGTAGGGCCTTCTCCCTGGTAATCTCCAGGGTGCACCCTTCACATAGTAGGGCTTGGAATAAGACATCCACATGAGGCAGTAAACTATTTTGAGACTCCACTGAAAATCTCTACACAAGAAATCTAGAGCTAAGAGCTTACTTTTCTCTGGCAGAATATATGAAAGTTTCCTTGTTTCCAAATATCTCTTTTTTATATTTTAAAAGTAAAAATATTTACTTATCACATTATTCTGTTTCTTCTAAATACTACATTCTGTAATTAAACAAAATTATCTTTTAAAATGAAAATGTTCCTGGAGGGTGGGTGAAGTGGTTATATTCTTAGGGAGCATAAATTTTGTTTGAGGAAAGAAAAAATAGATGGTAGTATTGGCAGCATGTTGACTAATGGAAAAGTAATTTAAAAATATAAGATCTGACAAAAAGAGGCAGGCCACTTTGAAAGTATTATAGTCCTACTTAGCAGAGGCATTTGGGGGAAACTTGTGAAATCTTTTCACTTAAGGAGAGTTCTGCTTCTTTGTTTTTTACTGTGGGTCTTACCTAAGATAACTCTATCTGTCCCAGGTTACATGTGGCAGTCCCAGTTCGCACCAGTTGTCCTGGAGTAATTATTTTTTACTGAAAATTGTTCCAGAATGCATAATAAATTTTATGGAAAATCAATTCTTATACCATTTCTCTTCCTTTAGATGAGAAGAAAGGAGCCTCCGCTGTTCTAAAGTCACCCTGTGATCCCTTTCTACAGGAGAGCTCACTTCTCTATCTTGGTGCTTCTGAAAAGTTGGTATGGTTGTGTAACTAATTTATTTGTGGCTTTGTAGAAAGAATTCAAATGAGTGCTGTGAGAATGAAATGAACTGAAGCATGGTGAGTGCTTGGCACTGGGTTTGGCACATAGTGAGGGCTAGCTTTGATTGTTATTTCTTCCTGACAAGTTAAAGTAGACATTTGCATGGCTCCCAGAAGGTAGCTGGATTTGAGCTATCTGGAAAGGGAGCCTGATTATGAAGGTCACTAGAGGGACATGGCAATGCAACTAGGAAAGTCTCTGTAGGACACTCCGAAGCAGGGACTGAGGAGGGTATCATACACAGTCAACTAGAGGAGACATTGTATAACACTGGGGTCCTCAGCAGAAGAGAACCCTGGTCATGATGGGTTTGTTTGAAGGACCCCCAAGGATACCCGAAAAATACTAACTTTTTGAGATCTGCTCAAGCATATGAATAGTGAAAGGAGAGCTCCGTGATACCAATTCCCTTGTTTCTTTCCTCATCTTTCTTTCACGTCACATAAGAAAGAAGCAGCTTTGTGACAGGGGAGGAGTATAGAAGCTAGGATGAATAATAAAATACAACTGGAAAAAGCTGACCTTTTCCCAAAACTGGCTTAGTTAGCCCTCAGCTATGAATTAGTGGAGAGAGAGAAGCTTTGATATTATTATTGATGGAATTGTCTCCCCTTCCCCCAGATTTTGATGTTGAAGCCCTAACCACCAATGTGACTTTATTTGGAGATAGGACGTTTAGGAGGCAGTAAAGGCTGCATGAGGTCATAGAGGGGAGAGAGTGCTAATCTGATAAGTGGCCTTATAAGAAGAGGAAGAGAGAGAAAGATCTTTCCCTCTCTTTCCCCACCATGTGAGGACACATCAAGAAGGTGGCCATCTGTAAGTCAGGAAGAGGGGCCCCATCAAGAACCAAATCAGCTGTCACCCTGATCTTGGAATTACCACCCTCCAGAATTGTGATAAATAAATTTAAAGCCATTTAGTCTGTGATATTTTGTTATGACACCCAGAGCTAACTGATACAGATATTAAACTTTTCAATGCTTGGAAAATTAGACTATTCATTCACACTATTCATTAATACCTGAGAGTAATTGGAAAAGCCTAAGATTTTATCGCAGGGCAGGAAAGAAGTATTTGATAAAACAGACTTAAAAGGGCAATGATGAAAAGGAATGAACACACTTTCTGTGTGTCCAGCTTTTCATTTGATTCATTTCCATTACAGCTCAAATATTTTGTTTTACATTTAATGATTCATTTTAATTTATGTGAAAGAATTTCAGATATTTCTATGAAAAATTTCTGAAAAGTAAATGTGCTGGAAAACTTCAAAAAATGAAGAGAACAGGAATACCACAAAAAGGATCTTTTAGCAAACAAGAAGTTGCAGGCTTTCTAACCACAAAATACACTCTTCCTATGCCCACCATTATTTCCAGTATTAGCCATTTCATTTGAAAGGACTTCACTAGACTAAATATCATTTACTGAAATTCTAGTGATTCCTGATGTGACAAGGAACCCCTCATGTTCTCAAAAACTATTGGTAGCCTAAAACTAATTTTAATAAGTATAAATAAAATTTTAGATATTATGCGCACACACACACACACACACACAACGCACACACACAATGTCTCAACCATTATGAACATAGACCTTCAGAACTTCTCATTAATAAAAGCAAACCTCATTATTGTAGAGAGTAGCTAACTATCGTGTTTTAAAAAGTTGCTGTTTCTCTGAAAGATGTGCAAAGGATTTCATATCCACCCTCAGGCAAATCATTCTAGTAGCTTTTCTTTAAAGCTAGTTATCCCTTTTCCATACGAGGTATGTCCCTGGGCTTGGAGAAATTGTAATTCCAGTTTTAAAGGTCTACCATGTGCGAATCTGGGGATTAAAGACATTCCTTTCCAACGTGTAAAAATGAGGAGGGGAAGTTGATGAAAATGTACACTGCAAATTCCCAGTGAAAAAGCACCTGCCTGCATGAAGCTATTTTAATATTTAAATGTTGCCAACTATATGTATTTGCTGCCTGCATATATAGAAATTCTCCCTTGTAAGTCTGCCCAAACCAAGAGCCAGGGTTGTTAAAATTTCTTTATACATTTTTTCATATAAATCCATTTATTCTTATACAAACATTTTTCTCATGTTGGAGTTATTCATAAAGCCTCTAATCCCATGGGTGTTACAGGACACCACTCAATTATGCATCCCAGGGATGAGTAATTTCACAAGCTGAGGGAAGAAGATAAATGCATTAAAATGTTCTTACAAAACAAATTTCAAGGAGAGAAAGAGAAGAAAATGCGAGTGAATGCACAAATTGAAGATCGACCTCATTGTGCAGAAAAGAATATTAGATCTGCCTTTGCAAAACTGCTTAAACTCATAGTTCTGCACAAACAACCCTGGTAACTGCACTGCCCAAAACCTTCCTAATATGCATATACCTACAAATGTTCAGCTTTGTCTCTGCTAAGTACAAAGTTAGAGGACTGTATGATAATTACATTTTACAGTGAATCATGGGTCAGAGACTGTGAGAAATTATGATAGCCTTTCATTCAGGATTAGTTCTATTCAGCTGCAGAATGGTTGGCCACTTCTGAACTTTGCAACTGTATCATCAGCAGCTGGATATTGAGTCCCTACTGTTTGGAAAGTCATATTGTAGCTAGGTATACACTGGGTACGGTACTTGTGAGAGCCAGGGCTTAATAGCAAAAGGCAAATAACCACATAAAGCAATATCATTTGTCTTGGGTGAGAAGTCCTAAAGATGTGCAGAGGTAGACAATCAGACTGTTGAAATGACTGAAGAAGTCTTCATGGATGAGTGGACAAATTGAACTTTAAACGCAAAGTAGTATTTGGATAAGTGGAGGTGGAGAGTGTTCTGGGCTGTTATAGTACACCGATGGAATAATATATACCTAGAGGCTGGAAAGTTTAAGGCATCTTTGGAAAAAAGTTAGATTATTGGATTTGACTATATGAAACTGCTATTTTTTAGATAAGAAATGGTTAAATATCATCAATTGCACAAGACTCAAGACTGGCATAGAAGTCAAAGGTGGATATACGGGTGGGTAACAGATAATGAAAAAATTGAGAGTGTCATGGCAAGGTACTTGGAGTGAGGCATTTCATTTAAACATCATCAACAACATAGCAACTAAAACCTAAAGAATTATGAATCTCAGAATATTCTAAGTGTCTTTGGAAAAACTTGGTTTAACTTCTGATTCCTGAATTACCTTTATCATCTGCTTGTATGGCCCCAGTGATAATGAGTATACACTGAAGTAAGCTAATTCTCTATTGAGTCAACTCTACTTGTTTATTTATTTAATGCTGATCCAAAGATTAGTGCTACAGGCAAGTTTAAAACTTCAGGTGCTCCCTTCAAATTTGAAGACAACAGCTTAAATAGTCCCTTTCTTTTTGCTTTTATTCTTGTAACTTAACGTCAAGTCCCTCATTATTCTAGTTGGTCCGCTTTAGACAAATTCCAACTTTTGAAAGTTTTTCTGTAAGTTCAACACTCAACACAACACATTAACTGGATATTGTATGATTATTTCTTCCTCCCTTCTGGACACATATTTCAACTGATGCATAATGATGTCATTAACTTTTCTTAGCAATTGCAATACAAAGGGAAATCATACTGAGTTTACTGTCAACTAAACTCAAATATGTTTCCCACAAGGCTACTAAGGCATCACACCTATATTTTATAGTCGTGGAAATGGTTTTTTGTACCACAGTTAGGACTTTTCATTACATCCCTGTTGAATAACATCTGGGTATAATTAGCCTCTTGTTTTAATCTGTTGATATTGTTATTCTTTCAGTTAACATATTATCTATTACTCCCAAATTGTTTATATACTGGTTTGATCAGCATGCAGCAAATGTTCTTATCATAGACATTAATAAAATTGTTGAAGAAGAATCTGAAGTACACTCCTAGATGACTATTCAGATTCATATAAACTATTTAGAAAAAAATTAGTTGTGAAATTTACCTGACCTCACTGCTATTTGGTCAATATTTCTCAACTTTGATCATAAGTAGAGCATTATATATTTGTCAGAGACCTTGATAAAATACTGAATGCCTGTGCTTGCAGCATCCTCCATCTCATAAGCTATTTCTCAACATTATAACCACAATGTTTACTTAATGAGTTATTTCTATGATACCTTTGTAAAGCAAAAGTGAAGTAGAATACAGTGGCCATCTTCTATTACGCAGCAGGACCCTTTCAAATCAGTTACCTGATGAATTACTTCCATATCTCAACGCCAATAATAAACAGCTGATCCTTGAACAGTATGGGCATTCAGGGCATGGATCCCTCTTGCAGTTGAAAATTCAAATATAACTTTTCACTCCCCCAAAACTTATCTACTAATAGCTTACTATTGGCCAGAAGCCTTGCTGATAACATAAACAGTTAACACATATTTTGTAGGTTATATGTATCATATACTGTATCCTTACAATTAAGCAAGAGAAAAGAAAATATTATTAAGAAAATTATAAGGAAGAGAAAATATATTGACTATTCATTAAGTGGAAATGGATCATCATAAATATTTTTATCCTCATGTTCAGTATGTTGAAGATGAGGAGGGGTTGGTCTTGCTGTCTCAGTGGTGGCAGAGGCAGAAAAGGTGGAGGAGGTGTAAGGGGAGGCAGAAGTGGAAGACACACTTGGTGTAACTTTATAGAAATACATTTTAATTTCTGACTTTTTGATTTTTAACTTTGCTAAAAATATTTCTATATGTTACCAATCTTTTTCCCACCATTTGCTTTCGTTTCAGTGCCTATATGATAGAAGGGTCCATGTCACAACTGAAGTCAAGAGCATTCTTGAATAACTAAAACCCTTCTGCCAGATTGTCTAATGTCAACTTTTTTTTTTTTTTCTGGCACTGCTTCTTCTATGTCTTCTTCCTCATTGTCTGGCACATTTGGAAGCAGTGACCTCTATCAAGTCATTTTCTGTTACTCCCTCTGGTACAGTGTCTAATAGCTCTTGAATTTCTCCAAGATCCAAATCTTGAAACCCTTAACCTTCCTTCTTCCTTTTTAAAAAATGGGATCTACAGTCTCTTTCGTTATTTTCTTGATTGGCTGTCAGAAGTTCTGTGAAGTTATGCATAACATCTGGATACAATTTTCTCCAGTAAGAATTTCTTGTTTTGGGCTTGACGGCTTGCACAGCTTTTTTTTATAACAGCAATTGCATTTTCAATGATGTAATCCTTCCAGACCATCATTATGTTCTCTCCTTTTAGGTTCTCTTTCATAGCATTGACAATCCTTTTCATATACCATAAAGAACCTTAAAAGTCTTTATGACTCCCTTATCAGAAGCTGACTTAGAGATATGTTTGGGGGCAAGTAGACCATGTTGATGCCTTTAGTGCTGAATTCATGAGGTTCTATGGCCAGGGGGATTGTTCAATATCAAAATAACTTTAAAAGGTAGCTCTTCACTGGTAATGTACTTTCAGATTTCAGGGACAAAGCATTGATAGAACTGATCTAGAATAGGGGTTCTCATTAGCCAGGTTGTATTGGTGTACAACCAAAAGACTGAAAGCTGGAGTTTACTTTTTTCCTTCAGGCTCAGAGTTTAGCAGCTTTAGTGATAAGGGCAGTCTTTATCATAAACTCAATAGCATTTGCAAAAAATCAGTAGAGTTAACCTGTCTCTTCTCTTCTTGTCTTAATTTCTGGTGCTCAGTTCTCTTCCTTACTAATACATTTTTTGTGGCTTTGTTTTTTCAGAGTGGGAAACTTTTTTTTTTTCTCTTTTGAGACAGAGTCTCACTCTGTCACCCAGGTTGGAGTACAGAGGTGTGATCTGGTCTTACTGCAACCTCCCCCTCCCAGGTTCAAGTAATTCTCCTGCCTCAGTCTCCTGAGTAGCTGGAATTCCAGACATGTGCCACCAAGCCTGGCTCCTTTTGTGTTTTTAGTAGAGACGGGATATTACCATGTTGGCCAGGCTGGTCTCGAACTCCTGACCTCAAGTGATCTGGCCGCCTTAGCCTCCCAAAGTGCTGGGATTACAAGCATGAGCCACCACACCCAGCCCATAATAGAAAACTTTTTTGTTCACTAAAAACCTGTTTAGGCAGCTATTCTTTCTCCTCAATGATTTTCTTAATGGTGTTTGGGAACTTGTTACCTCTAGTTCAGCAGAGGATGCTTTTCCTCTTGACATTTTTGAAGCCAAATATCATCCTAAAATTATCAAACCATCCTTTGCTGTCATTAAATCCTCTAGCTCTAGATCCTATACTTTTCTTTTGCTTTAAGTTGTCATACAATGACTACTTTTTCTTGAATTATAGTAGTGTCTGTAGGTATGGCTTTCTTATAGCAATCTTGAACCCACATAAAACCTGCATCTTCAATATGAGTAAAAATATGTTTCACAAAAAGGTTGTATTACTTTCTGTTATAGCTGCAGTTATGGCTTCACATATTTCCCTTTCTTTTTTTACAGTGGTCCTGACAGTGGATTCATTTATCTTGAAATGGCAGGCAACTGCAGCTGCAGACCTTAACCTGTGATACATATCAAACAATTTAACTTTTTCTTTTAATGTCAACTATCCTCAGCTTTTTGTGAGCACTTCCTTCATCACTAGTGGCATTTTGTATTGGTCTTATAGTGTTATTCAAGGTTTATGGTATTGCATGAGACATTAACACTACAAGACCGCAAGAGATCACATTTTACTGCAATATGTAATTTACTGGAGACACAAACTGCTCATGGTGTTTTAAGCAGATACAACACTTGAGCTCATTGCAATAGCGATGGGAACTGGCTATGAAATTATTACAGTAATACAGTATGTACTAAGTTAATTTTATTATGATTTAATACTCCATCTTTATATTTGTTTATATTTTTTCTCAACCCTAAATGTTTCCATGTATAGTCTGTGTTTGTATGCATACATTTTGATAAATTTGCACTTTTTATAACAGATTTGTGTACCTTTTATTACAGTAAATGATAAATAGTATGTACATATATTTTTTGCATCTGGGACATGCCTTTTTTTTTTTACTTAAAAAAATATTTCTAGGCTACATGGTTCATATGTATATTGTTTTCAACTTGTCACAAATCTTCAAAAAGTCTTCCAGTATATTTATTGAAAAAAATCCACATGTAGATGATCTGTGCAGTTGAAACATTTTGCTCGCCTCAATTGTATTAAAATATGGGTCAGACAACTTCTTATATAAAGAGCTAGATAACACATATTTTAGGCTTTGTGGGCTGTATGTTCTCTGTCCCAACTGTTTAACACGGCCATTGTAGAGCAAAAGTGTGAAAGACAATGCTTAAACAAATGGGTGTGGCTGAACTCTAAGAAAACTCTATTTGCAAAAAGGAACAGGTTGGATTTGGGCCACATATAGTTTGCTCACCCTTGTAAATATAGTATCATTAATACATTGTCAATTGTCATATATATAACATCTGAAAACATGAAGAAGTCTCTACAAGAATGGGAAGTATGGCTAGAAAAGCTCAGGGAGAGAATTTGGAGATTAAAATCTTTCCTTGAGGAAAATTACGGTGACTATCTTCAAAATGTCACCAGGCACAGCTGAAGGCCTTTAAGGAGGTGAGAATGGATGGTAATATGCCATAAGGGAGTGCCATGGACTCCATGTTTGTGTCCCCCAAAATTCATATGTTAAAATCTTAAACCCCAACATGATGGTATTAGAAAACGGGGCAATTGGGAGGTGATTAGGACATAAGGGGGAAGCCTCACAAATGGGAATAGTGCCCTTTTGAAAAATTATCAGAAAGCTTGCTTTCTCTCTCTGCTTTCTACCATGTGAGGATACAATGAGAAGATGGCCATCTGCAAATGAAATAGTGTCCTCACTAGACATGGTATCTGCCAGCACCTTGAACTTGAAATTCTCAGCCTCCAGAGCTTTGAGAAATAAGTGTTTGTTGTTTTAGTCACCTAGTGTATGGTAATTTTTTTCTAGCAGCCGCAGCTAAGACAGAGAATGTGCCAATCAACAAATGCAAATTTTACCTATTTTGCACTGTTGCTGTGATTTGGGACTGATTTCAGTATTGATATTACCTAAGTATAACACTCAATTCTCTAGAAGTTTGATATGAAACAAAAAAAGTGGTATAGCCTTCAACTACCCCATCCTGAAGTATTTTTTAACTGGTTGGGGACAGAAAGCCTTGGTATATGTATGTAAAATAGAATTTAAAGGTAATGTTCAAAACTGAACTCAGTAAACCTTGACCTTTGTATTCACAAAGTTGAATTACGAATATAAAAGTAAACAAATAGAACTTTTTCTTGGGGAAAAGTTAGCTTGTTATATGAACTGAAAGAACTGAATAATTTTTTGGGGAAAGAACAGTGTTGTTCTCTATACTCGCATGGAGTTCATATACCATCTTTCTTCAATCATAAAACACCATAGATTGTGACAGACACAACTGGTTCGGTAACAGCTTTTCAGAGAAGAAACCAAAGTGAACTTAACAAAGTCCCTAGCATATTCAGTGTTCCCATTAATCCTGACTTTAGAAATTTAAAAAGTGAAAAAACTGCATCATAGCATGGAAGAAATATTTTATATCATCATCTCCTCTACCCACCCCACTAACCCCCAACACACACACACACCCCTGGCTTTAGGTGAAAAGTAAAATAAGCAAGAACCTCTTATGAATTCTTCAGGAAAAATGCATCATAAATGAACTTCCCTGCTTTGTTCCAACATTTTTTATTCAGAGATAAAATTTTACACTTAGGTTTTTTAAAAATGGGTATGATTTTTAACTGCATTAATGGTAAACTTTTAGGAGAATTTTAGATTTATAGAATTATTGCAAAGATAGTACAGAGACTTTCAGTGTCTCCCACATTCAGTTTCTGTTTTTATCATTGTTGTTTTAAGAGTTATTTGTATATTTTAGATACTAGTTCCTTACCAGATACGTGTTTTGCAGATATTTTTTCTCAGTCTGTGGTTTGTCTTTTATTTTCTTTTTTAACTGTGCCCTAACATGCCTTTGTTTTGGTTCCAGGATACCATTCAGGATATCACATTCTCCCAGGCTCCTTTGTCATTCACGGTTTCTCAGACGTTTTTTGTTTTAGGTGACTTTCACAGTGTTGCCGATTATTGGTAACAATCAGGTATTTCCCAGACTGTCTCCCACTTGGGATTTGTCTGATGTTTTTCTCATAATTAAATCGTGGTAATTATTTTTGGGAGGAAGTCCACCAAGATATAATGCCATTCTCACAAAATAAGCATGCATATTATCATTATGACTCGCCACTCTTGACATTAATCTTATCACTGGGCTTGAGGTCTGTCAGGTTTCTCCAATACAAAGTTACTCCTTTTTCTTTTTTCATATAACTCTCTTTATAGCTACCCTGTATAGTTCACACTAATGGAGTAGAAAGTTATGCTTTACCTTTTTAAGGTGGAGTATTTGCATAAAGTATTTAAAATTCTTCTCCATAGGAGACTTGTCCCTTCTCCCTTGTTTTTAAATTTAATCATTTATGTATATCAGTATGGACCTATCTTGTCTATGTCATATGCTGAACATTCTTTAAAATCTTTTGCTACGAGATTTTTGGCACCAAACCATTATAATCTTTTTTATCTAAAAATAAACCTGAAGGTAGAAAAAATGCCTTGATAGCTTCATAATTAAAATATTTAAAGGATTTTCTCAGTTTATAGCAAAATTGTTTTTTACCAGTAGTTTTTTTTTTTATTTTATTTTTCGATGGAGTCTTGCTCTGTTGCTGAGACTGGAGTGCAGTGGGGCAATCTCGGCTCACTGCAACCTCTGCCTTCTCAGGTTCAAGTGATTCTCCTGCCTCAGCCTCCTGAGTATCTGGGATTACAGGTGCTCACCACCACATCCGGCTAGTTTTTTGGTATTTTTAGTAGAGATGGAGTTTTGCCATTTTGGCCAGGCTGGTCTCAAACTCTTGACCTCAGGTGATCTGCCCACCTTCGCTTCCCAAAGTGCTGAGATTACAGGCTGAGCAACCACACCCAGCCCTTACCAGTAGTTTTAACATTCTGGTTGTGTCCTATATGGAAGTGTATTGTCTTCTGGAGGGGATCTGTAGTGATTAGTGAACATGACTCTATTTGGCTTTCCCCTCAAAACTTTATGCCAGGTTATTTTTAGTCCCCACCTGTCAGTAGATTAAGATGTTTGATGGAAACTACTTTATCTCAAAGATTTATTCAACCCCTTTAGGATTGTGAAGGTTAATCACAAAACACAAAGAGTCAGGATACTATTATTAATTGGTTTATGAGCATCCCATTGGAAGGGTTAATATTTCTACACTGCAGGGAAAAGAAGGCTCATAATTCCAAGGCAATTAACTGAGAGGAGCAGCCTGACCCAGGGAAATTTCTCTTGGCTCCTATAAAAGTTCCATGCATTCTAAAAATTGACACCCAAAGTAGCCTGTTCTTTGGGCTTGTTGTTCTGTGGAAAAGAACATTTTACTCTGATACTTTAAGTTTGCAGAATTGGTATTTATTTTAATGCCACATATATAAAGATACCTTCCAAATTTACTTAGAAATTTTGGTAGGACTCTGACTTTTTGGGGGAGAATGATAGAAGAAGATTCATTTAAAATAATTAGAAAATGCAGTCAATAATCAAGAATATATGTTCTTCAAAAACAAATTTACTAGAACCTGCGAATTTTCATCATAAATATCTCTGTTGTCATGATAACTGAAATCTGTATTATCTGTGTTACAAAGAATAGCAGTAGATCCTTCCATCATGAAAATAAAGCATGATTTACCTATTTTATAAATCAAACATCTATATATTTGATTTTCTTAAGGTAAGAATTAGTTGTTTATGTGTCTCTGTAAACTTGGGAATGTTGATTTATTTTGTGAACACAACTGGTAATAGACAAGGCCATCTCCTTGACTTCACAGTAGTCTATATCTAAATTGTTCTGAATTGTTTTAGAATTGAACATATCTGACTGAAAATCAAACAAACATAGGAGTTAAAGAGTGTTCTTAGATTGTTGAGATAATTTGCTTTTTAAAAAGATGAATTATAAACTGTGGGGATTAGAATGTAAATATAATTAAATAATAATTTAGGTAACTTTAATTGTGTGAAATTTCGAAAAACTTTTTTCAAAAGACACATTTAAATTTTTAACAAGCATTTTCTACTCTGCTTTTGCATTTCACTGATTGTCCTTATCCAAAAGTTTATGTTTTGCATGCTCTTTTCTTATTGTAGGGGTTGCAAACACTGTCATGAATTAAATATGTCATCTATGGAGTATAGCTAATCTATAAGCCAATATCATGTAATGCAGCTTAACCCTGACTTTTTTTGAGAGTTGTAATAAAAATTTCTTTTGATTTCAATCCAATCCTCTTTGATAACCACAATTTGCACAGCTTCTCAGAGCAAATCCTTTCCTGTGATCTGAGTGAGGAATTTCTAAAGCTCATTGTATATGTCAGGTCTTTCAGTTATGTAAGTGAAAATAATAGCAAATGTAAACCTTTTGCTTAAAAAAACGCTGAATGTTTTTATGCTTTTGGACAAAAGTAAACAGAACAACAACTTAACAAAAGGCTAAGCTGTCTTCAGAAACCCCACTTGTGAGAACAAGCATTCTTGCATGCATGTTCTGAAAGAATGATGTAGAGGAATGATCCTAAGTTTTAGGTCACGTAGACCTTGAGGTGAATCCTAGAATCCTACCTGTATAACAAGGGAATTTTGGCAAGTCATTCAACATTTCTATATCTCAGCTCATCCTAAAGTGGGGCTGAAAACACCTGTCAGATATTGTTATATGTAATAAAAGAATTACCAGGTGGAAAGCACCTGGTGTATTCCCTACAATTTTTAGATTCTAGAAAATTCATTCCCTGACTAGCTTTTCACTCTGGGTTTTAGAATGACACTGAGTTTTGGAGAATTTTTCACTACTCTGAGTTCCCAAAGTCTACTGAAATAGAATTTAGGGCTGAGTAGCATGAAGGCAGGCAGCCTAAGCAGCAATGGAGAGGTAAAGGAGGAGAGAGGGGTTAGCTCTAAAGGCAGAGATTGAGTTTATGGAACTTTCAAAAAAGGAATCTCAACATATTGAGAGTAATCATGGGCAATTCTAAGAATCCTGAGTTTTCACTATTTTATATACTCAAGTTATGTGCAGAATATGGAATTTGGACTCAGAAGAACTCTTTTGGGCCTCAGTTTTCTCATCTGTAAATTGACAACAAAAATATTTCATGCTTTGTGTACTTCATGTGGTTATTAGTAGATCAAAAATGTATTAATGTAAGAGATAAGCTTTTGAAAGTATAAAACCCAATGCAATTGTTAGCTATCATGTCCTGATCTGGATGAACTAATTGTATACCAGAGGAGAAACTAATTGTATACCAGAGGATGAACTAATTGTATACCAGAGGAGATACAAGAATTCAGACAGATCCATTACACTTAAAAGTGCTACACAATCTCCAAGGAAAAAATTCTCAAGGAAGTATTTTCAATCTATAAGATCAGTTTATATCAATCATGTACAAATTCTCATATTCTAAAGCACACACATACACACACAGATAATATTAATTATGAAAAACTCAGGACTTCTCAGAAAATAAAACTAGATTGTTTGAAAGAAAAACTAATGAAGTGGAGTTTCATTCCTGGAGCTTTTAACTATTATTAGCTTAAACATAATGTACTGAAAATTTAATAAAATTTCAAGATGTTTCAGGAAGCTAAATAAAATGGAGAATTTTTTTTAAGGTTATTCAATCAACCTCCTATTATGGGCATAAATTCCAGTGGCTTGGACTCTGAACCATGATTCCTCAAAACAAAGCAAACAGTTCCTCATGACTTTATAAAGTGATTAAGCCATTGGAAATGCATTGCACAAAAAGCGTCATGCAGCACAACATAGCAAAGAGCTCCGGTTAATGCAACATGTGGAGAAAGACAGTGTCTGGAGAAGCTCCTCAACTTTAAAATCACGTATTAAAACTAGTATATATAAAAACTTCTAATGGACTTCAAATGAAGAATAATGACAGAAATTAATTAAGGCTGGAGAAAGAATAAAATATCACTTATTTAAATGCATGTGCTAAGAATTCAGAGGAACAGATAGGTTACACATCTGGGGTATATTTGTTCAGCTTTCAAGAAAGCACTCTAGAAATCAGTAGCGTGTTTTGGTCACATTTGCAGAACGACAATCCACTGTTTCCTTCTTAAATTTGATTGGTATTCTGATGTTTGCTGTCAAAGAGACTCTCAAGCATTTTAAAAATCTTCTTATAAAAACATTTCTTTATTTGGCTCTTAATGTAGACCCAATCAAATGAAAGTGCACTGCATTTTGGGAAAGAAAAAATTAAAACAGAATGTCTGTCTGAATTATTTTAAACCTGCTGTGTTTATTAAATATTTTTTGTTAATGTGAATGATTTTTAGGTATCAATATGGCATTTCACATGTATACTACTATTAAAATTGTATACTATATTGTAACATGTTTGCATATTATTTTAATAATATGAAGAAAGAATAAGAGAGCTGGTTTACTATGAGTTAGTTTTCTCATTGTGTGTAAAGAGGAACTTTATGGAGGTCATTTCCCCCCCATAAACTTCTTCCTTTAAGTAGATACAACTTGTCTGAAGTATGACTCTATCATTGTTTTAAAAAATAGTGCAAGCCTGTTGAAGAGAATTTATTATTTTTACAACCTCCCCAAAACAGAATTTTATATTTTAGCTCCATTACTTATCAATAACCGTATACTTCATTCAAAAAAGGAGAAGAAACTAGACATGAAACAAATATCTTTACAGTGTTTTAATTAAAATGTAGTATGTTGATTTCTGACTAGGAAAATGAAGAACAAATGCCAACAAGAGACACTTAAGAAACTGCTATTACTTCTTTCATCTTCTCAGAGAATTATCTGTTCTCTGCACATCAGAATTTAGGCAGGTCATCTCCAATTGTTTGTGTACCTAGCAATTTCTCCTAAGAGAATGCTACGTTCTCCAAGCTAGAGACTATTTTATTATGTTTTGTTTTTCCAGTGTACTCAACGTGTTGAATGCATGAATAACTAACTGTACTTATGAATGAATGAGTACACACAGAATTTAATAAAAAATTTTTTAAGTTTAAAAAATATTTGTGACCAGATACATGGTAAAAAATACAATTGTGTATTGGGATGCAAAACACAAAAGTGTGCATACACACACAAGAAAAAAAAACAAAAACAAAAGAACCACAAATGAATATTCATCTTTACTCCGTGTACCACTCTGATATTTTCTAGTCTTATCTACTTTATTTGAAAAAATAAACTTCTTGGTGAACCAAACTGATTTTATGAATGAGTCATAAATTGCAATTTAGAAAACTATTTTGTGAAATAGAAATATATGAATCAACTTATCCCTAATTTAACTTAAATACAGAAAACTATGAAAAATCAGCTATATAGATATTCTCAATGTCATAAAATGTCTTGGAAATACTAATAGTACAAAAAAGATTCTTGAGTGTACATTTTTGAAGATGGCTTTCTTTCTTTCTTCTTTTTTCTTTCTTTCTTTCTTCTTTCTTTCTTTCTTTCTTTCTTTCTTTCTCTCTCTCTTTTTCTTTCTTTCTCTTTCTCCATCTATTTTTTAGAAAAATCAATGTAGCGTCAACAAGCAAAACCTTTCCCTTTGGTCAAAAGGGATAGACAGGGAACGGTAACACAAACTAGCCTATTATAATATCATGAAAAAGAAGTAATAAAGATTAAGCTAGTTTGGAAATAATTAAAAAGGAAAAGTAACTGATTGTTTAGGAGACCAAGCAATGTAGGGAATTAACCCTTTGCATTATAAGCTCTGCCATCTGGAAGATACTGGTAGTGATGACAGGAATAGACAAGTTAGAAATAATGGACTGTTTGAATGGGCTGTTTGAGTACTTTTGAGGCACTCCCTCTCTACGCTATTGGCTATTTCAACACCCAGGCTTACCTTTTCAACATGAGAATGTGTAATGGTTATTTTTAGCTAAAGGTTTGCAATTTCTTTGACAATTTGAAAATATGCTAAACTTCAGTATTGAGGCAGACTGCTGCAAACAGGCAAGCATTCTAGAGATTAGATAAATCAAATTGCTCTTGGTATAGCTCTCTAAATCTCATGGCTTACCATCATTGAGATTCAGCATATAATCTTGATTCAGAGGAAACAAACAAACCAGCAATCAAAGGATAGAGTAAAATAACAACAACAATAAATGCATAAATTCTTAAGAAATCAATTACATCAAGGAAATATTTTGAATACTTTACAAAACTTTCACTGAGGTTACTTATTTCATTCGTAATAAAAAAATGGCCTTAGGAATAATTTTCAAAAACTGTTAGGTTTCCACTTATTAGATTTTAGAATTTCTAACCAAGACTGTCCTTATCTCCCACTACTTTTACTGCTTTCCTATTCCCAAGTCACTAATACTAAGGAATCACAAGCATGGCCTCTAATAGATACTTTTGGCAAAAAAACTAAATCCAAGAGATACAGAAATGTAATATAGAGCACCCCAAATCACCCAAGTCAATTCTCTTTGGGCCTCAGAATATTAGTTGAGTGTTACTTTCATGACTTGTCTTATTTTTTTTAATCTCTCTATCTAGAACAATTCGGAGTTTTCATAAATATTATCTTTCTACGGTTGATTCTTTTTAGCACCATGATTTTATGAAAAATGTGAAATGTCTGGTTTGTCATTTTTATCTTTTTCTCAGACTGAAAACACACCTTCAATGAAATAATAGTCAACACAATAGGGTAAATAACCACATTTATGGGATTATTACGAGTTAATAGGTGAGTGTGGTAGTCTCATACTCCAAAGAAATGCACATGTACAACTTCAGAATGTGTTCAGATGTTTATAGCATACAAAGTATCATAATACTTCATAATTACACAGCACCTTTCTTGAAATAAACTTTAGTCCATTTCACATGTTCTCATAGTTTCTTTGGAGTTGTTCCAAAGATACATTACTGTTTACGAGGTAAAGTGTGACACACGGCAAGTTCCTACAAAATCCATATGAACTGAAGAAGGGAGATCAAAAACTAAACAAGCTGAGTAGATGTCTCTGTGTGAGAAAGGCCTCTTCTGTTGTGATCTGCAGATCACAATAATAAAATGAAAAGAATTATTCCAGACACCATAGCATAGTGCTGCAGTAGATTCTGCCTGTTAGTCTGGAGGAATTATTGTTTCAAAATATCCTCACTGAATGTCAGGAATGCCCTAAGAGTCATTTTTCCCTCTAGGACCTAATGGCTCCTAACTTGTATTAAAATGTTTTCTGGATTTATATAAGTGCTAATAATGACAACCTTTAGAAAAAATCCTGAGGTACACGTCATGGACTATTAAAATGTTACAGGAACAATTTACTTCTGGCAGGTCAAACAAAATTGAAACTTAGTAAGTATATTACCCAGTACTGCCTGTTAGAAATGTCTTATGAATTAGTAAAAACATCTAAAATATTATTCTTCCTAAGTGACAGCATATCTTATAAAGAACTAATTATTCAGAATTGAGTCACTTTCTCTGTTCTTTGCAATGAATTTAAGTGGTAGCAAGAGAGAGTTAGTGTTAAATATCACAGATTCCATGACCATCCAGTCACAGAAGCGGTTTAATTCTGGAAGGGTCTGAAAATGGTAATAGGATTATTACCAAAATATGTTAGAGAATAACAGTAAGGATTGATTAATTGTTTATGTAAAGTTACTGGAACCCTTTTAGCTGGTCACAAAGTTTAGGGCTGAGGTGCTCTGTTTCTTCCACATCCTGCCACAGGTAATTCTGTAAACTCTGCAGAGATGGTGGGTTGTAGCTCTACACTATGCTTTAAAATAAATCGCAGTCCATCTGAAGTACAACCGCATTCTCATAAATCACAGATGTGTTCATTTTCAAAAGGATCCCCAAGTTTGAAGTAATTTCAACATCTGTTAGGCCTATCTCATGAGCAGATTGAAAAAGCCACACAAGTGATCTGATAACACCTGGGAGATATACTTCTGCCCTGAAATTTTTAATGGTGCTTCTTTTAGGGGAACACTTTTTATTTGAGACCTTTCTAGGTACAGATAAAAGTGGGGTCGCTTTGACTGCAGTGGCGGCCCTGGCGCTCCTTCTGCTCCAGTGTCTGGGGCAGTACTGAAGAACACAGGTAGTTTTAAAAAGTGTAAAATCATTTTTGAGTTTCAGTGCCTGGCAAATAATTATTCTTTTTTGCAATTATCTATTTATTTTCTTCAGAGACAAGATAGAAACCTACATATAAAGAAGAGCTTTCAATAGCAGAGTTTCCAGTAATAAGCAGGAAATTCTCTAGCTTTTAAAAGACAGAGTAAACTAAATCTTGCTCTTTTGAAAGACCACATGTATTACTGTTTCTAAATTTTCCTAGAAAAACAAAGCCTTTGTATTTTTAAAAAAAAATACAGCATTATGTAACTGTGAAACCCAGAGATCTCTTATATATTTGATATGTCATCAGTTCTGAGTCAAATGCTCATAAATTAAACCACCATAAAATAATATATATGTGTATATATATATATATATACATAATTATGAAAAAGAATGTTTTGTTTATTTGTTTGTTTTTTGAGATAGAGTCTTGCTCTGTTGCCCAGGCAGGTGTAGAGTGGTGTAGTCTTGGCCCACTGCAATCTCCACCTCCCGGGTTTAAGTGATTCTCCCCACTCAGCCTCCCAAGTAGCTGGGATTATAGGCGACTGCCACCACACCTGGCTAATTTTTGTATTTTTAGTAGAGATGGGGTTTCGCCGTGTTGGCCAGGCTGGTCTCAAACTCTTGACCTCAGGTTATCTGCTTGCCTTGGCCTCCCAAAGTGCCGGGATTACAGGCGTGAGCCATTGCACCTGCCCAAAAAATAATGTTATTCAGAAAATAAAGTGCTATAAAAAGAGGCTGAGATATTAAAGATACACTTTTTGTTTCAGTTTTTGTCTCCCCAGGCATGGGTTAATTATACACTGTTCTATTATTATAATTCAAAAATGCTTAATAATTTTTGGAGGAAAAACCTACATATTTCCACACTTGGCAGATTTTTAATACATGTAATTTATTGGTAAAATTGAGAGCATATGCCACCTTTGGGATCTAAAGTGCTGCAGTCAATAATAATTCTGTTCACCATGATAACGGCAATCATATAACTTTACAATTTAATAGGTGGCATTTAAAAATAGTTTTATGTGTCGGGTTATTTTTTGATGAGTTTAATCTAATTGGCTGCATATTCTGTGACTTATTTACTTACATTTAGTACTATCTTTTCAAGGTTTTTTTTCTTTCGGTCAGTAAATTTGGACTTTGCACTTCTAACTAGCTTGAGACAGCTCCAGACAAAGCTAAGAGTCTAGGTAAGCAGTCAGTCCGGTTGTGGATTGTGTCAGAAAAATGACTTCAGCAACTCATGATGAGAGACTGTGCTCAGGTTCCTGCATCCATAAAAATTAGTATAATAATACTCATTCCCTTTTTATTTTGCAGACATCATAAAGATAAATAAGATAATTAAAGGAACACAACTATATAAGAATAAACATATAAACCTGAAGTAGGACTGTTATTATAGTGATGATAAACAATGAGCACATTCAAAATCTGAGTAATTAATACAAACTGTCCAAGAACAATTTTTAATATTGCATGCATATGGAAACTTGGAAAGCAAGAAGGAATCACAAGCTGGGCCACTGGGAAAGTTTGAGAGCCCTAATCCTGCCAGAGGCACTGCAGGGTGTAGGCACTTGCGACACTCCTAACAACTCCCAGGTGGGTAGATTTGCCTCTTTCCCACCAGCCTGTGCTGAAAAAGTCTTCCCTGCTATTTAAAAACAGGCATGGTTCCTCTCACTTCTGGCGGGAGCAAAGGCCAGAGGCCTGATGGGTCAAATAACCTGTCCTTCTCTGATCCCAGAAAATATCCACATTAATTGGAATTGAATATTGAAATGTACCACCTTTGCATATGTCCGAAACTTGAAGCCTCTGGCTTCATTATGAGTCAGATACCAAATGGGAATGACACTGGGCGGGTCCTGAAACAAGGCTTTGAGTGTTTTCTGTATCTCTGTGAGCAGCCAGGCTTTCTACTACTTATACAAGTAAAGTTAAATATAAAACTGTCATTTAAAAGAAAGAATGCCAGAGCATCTTTTTCCTTCCCCACTGTATTGTGGGTCCATTAACACTTCCATAGAGAAGTCTTCTTTGAAGTCCCCTTTCTGACCAGGTTTCTCTTCCAATTATTTTCTCCTTCTTCAGTTTTGAATTTATTTTTCATACTCATCTCAGTTGTAATTTTTCATTTATCTGCAGGATTATTTGATTAGTGCCTTCCTTGCCAACTGAAGAGTAAATTAGGATAAATCAGGGACTATATTTATTTTTACTAGGGCTGACATATTTATCACAGATAAACAAGTAAACAAATAAAAAATTACAGGACACTCAGCTAAATTTGAATTTCAGATAAACAGAATAATTTTTAGTATAGGAATGTTGTTTGTATAAAATTCAAATTTAACTGAGAATTCTGTATTTTATCTGGCAGTATTCTTAGTCACAGTTTACCTTCAGGGCTTATCATAGTATTAAGAACATTGTAAGAGTTCAATTAAAATGTCTTGAATGGATGAATGCCAGATTGCAGGGAGGAAGGAAAGTATCATAATATTTTAGACAGTTGTAAATACATCAGATTGCATACTTGTATATTTAGAATCCATTTCCAAAAACACTTCCTTAAAGTAAATTTTCAACTGCCAGGAACAACCCATCAAGGTCATAGATAAAATTTTTACAGAATAGTAGTTAGTAAAAATGTCATACCACAATTTCACCATCATCATATTTTCGATTTTCCTGCTATCTATACAGAAAAGGTAACAAAAATCATATACACATCACACAATTAACTAAAAACCAAATTTGAAGCAAAAAGACTCTCCTCATTTTTTACATTGTTGATTGAAATACAGCAGGGGAAATTTACAAAATATGTAGTTGTAAGTAGCAACATTCACTAGAGATCAAAGAGTATAGAAATAGCCAGGAAAACTGGCAAATAACCCTCATAAGCTTTTGAGTGTACCTCAGATATTGTTCTTTGTCATCATTATTATAATTGTTTGACTTAATTGCTGTCTATAAATTACAAAATTTCATAAAAACACAATTTCAAAGGTGAAATTCAATGGATTATCTATTTTTTAATTATATATACTTTTAGTAAAGTATTTGCCTTGGCCCTGGCCCTTAAAAACTAATCTCTAAACTCTTAGGAATATCCTCAGTGATAAGAGTGTCTTTGTTATTCATGGGAGCCTTGTCAATCACATCTGCTAGTTTATGCCAACGAGGTCACTCCTGGTGGATACTTCTGATCACACCTGTTAGCTTAGGCTAATGAGGTGACCCATGGTGGGCCTCTTGGGCCATGTGATAGCAACCTGAACTCTGAGAAGTAGGGGAATAGAGACTGAGAGCAACCATGTGGGCAGTAACTTAATCAACCAATCATGCCCAAGTCATGAAACTCCAATAAAGAGTCTGGGCACTGAAGCGTAGGTGGCCTTTCTGGGTTGTCAGTTCTCTAAGCATATTGTCACACATTTTTACCAGGAGGGTAATGTTTACCGAGGGCAAGGGAAGTCTTACCGTTGGATCTCTCTAGACTGCTCTATGTGTGTCTCTTCCCTTGTTTGATTTTAATACATCCCTTTCTCGTTTCAAACCATAAATGTATGCACAATAGCTCTCAGTGAGTCCTATGTGTCGTTCTAGCAAATTGTCAAAACTGGTGGTGGTTTTGGGAAACTCCTGAACTTGCAGTTTGTGTCAGAAGTCTTACATAGAATTGGCAGTCTAGAGAACTGTGTCCTCACACAAACCTTAAAGTTTGGCTTACTATAGAAATTTAGTGTCAGGGGAAGTGCGATTCCAGAGAATAATCCTGAGTCACTGAAACATGTAGTTTGGGAAGAGAAAGAATGAAAGGGCAAATGATAACAAACTTTTGATTCTTGGATGACTATAGGGTCAGCTATGGTATGAAACTACTGATGGACTACAGTCCGTTACTAGAGATAAAACTTATTAATGGAATCTGGAAATAATAGTTCCAACTCCCAGACAGTTGACTCACTGCATACATAAGGAAATTCAAGGTAGAAAAACAAAAAACAAAAAACTATGCCATCCCTTGGTTATGACTACCTGTAATAGTGAAAACAAAAGTAGGGGAGAGTGTTTGGAGTGAGTGCTGACACTGGGCCAAACTTAGATTCTGGCTAGCCCAAACTATAGCCTCTGGCCACAGAGCCCCTACTAATAGGAAATAAAGAAAGAAAAGTGAAGGCACGTGTTAGGGCAGATCCTTATACTGGGAGCTATGCTTAGATTCTGGCTGGTCTAACCTACAGCCAATAACCTCAGAGCTACTTTCAAAGGAAAATAATTATGCTGAAACAACAGATAACAAAGAAGATTAGAATGATATTTAAGACAATGAACAAAACAAAGGGGTAAGAGACAAGGGACTCATTCCAGCAAGGTAGAAATCTTTAAAAAGACGGGTACCATGGCTCACACCTGTAATCTCAGCACTTTGGGAGGCCAAGATGGGTGGATCTCTTGTGGTCAGGAGTTCGAGACCAGCCTGGGCAATATGGTAAAACCCCATCTTTACTAAAAATACACAAATTAGCAAGGCCTGGTGGCAGGCGCCTGTAGTCCCCACTAATCAAGATGCTGAGGCAGAAGAATTGCTTGAACCCTGGAGGTGGAGGTTGCAGTGAGCAGAGATTGTGCCACTGTACTCTTGCCTGGGGAATAGAGCTAAATTCTGTCTCAAAAAAAAAAAATAAAGAAATCTTTAAATAGTAGTTAAGAAATTAGATGAATAAATAATCAGACACTGCTGGGATGAACATAAAAGTCCCCAACATTGAAGAACCATAAACAAATTTGCTTTATTCACCCTAGTCTGGAGCAGTATAAAAAGCTACAAGAAAATAATGACAACGAGAAACCTAACCTTCAACTGCCTGGAATGATGATTCTACAATCTAAGCAAGATAAAGACTACTGAGAGGGCCTGGATTCCTCAGCACAAACCCCAGCTGGGGAATAAAGGCCATATGCACTTGAGTGAGTAAAATGGCCAGGGGTAGAAGAGAAACATGTCTGAGATTCCTTGGCATAAAAGCTCCATGTACTACAGGTCAAAAACCTATTGTTGAAGTGCTAACCGAGCCTACAGTTAGATTGGGAGGATATAACAATGTAATGGTTAGTAAAGACGGGGCCAGGCCTCTAAGGGTCCGAAGTGGGTAGATCATTTGAGGTCAGGAGTTCAAGACCAGCCTGGCCATCATGGTAAAACTCCCTCTCTACAAATACAAAATATTGGCCTGGCATGGTAGCACACCTGTAAAGCCAGCTACTAAGGAAGCTGAGGCAGGAGAGTCACTTAAAACTGAGAGCGAAGGTTGCAGTGAGCCAAGATTGTGTTACTGTACTCCAGTCTGGGCGATTAAGCAAGTCTCTAGCAATAAAAAGAAAAAAGAGACACGATTAAGAGAGTGAAATAACAACCCACCCACAGAAGAGAAAAAAAAGTTTGTAAATCACATCTATCAACATAGAATTATTACCCACAAGTTATGAATTTCTTTTTCTTTTTCTTTTTCTTTTTTTTTTTTTTGAGATGGAGTTTCACTCTTATTGCCCAGGCTAGAGTGTAATGGCACAATCTCGGCTCACCGCAATCTCCGCCTCCCGAGTTCAAGCGATTCTCCTGCCTCAGCCTCCTGAGTAGCTAGTGTTATAGGCGCCCACCACCACATCTGGTTAATTTTGTACTTTTATGAGAGACAGTGTTTCTCCATGTAGGTCAGTCTGGTCTCAAACTCCTGACCTCAGGTCATCCACCCACCTTGGCCTCCCAAAGTGCTGGGATTACAAGTGTGAGCCATTGCGTACAGCATGAATTTCTATAACTCAACAACAACTCAAGAATTTTGAAGGCTGGGTGCAGTGGCTCATGCCTGTAATCTCAACACTTTGGGAGACAAAAGTGGGCAAATGACTTGAAGTTAAGAGTTTGAGACCAGCCTGGCTAATATGGCAAACCCCATCTCTACTAAAATTACAAAAATTAGCCTGGTGTGGTGGTGCACGCCTGTCATCCCGGCTACTCAGGGGGCTGACACAGGAGAATCACTTGAACTTGGGAGGCAGAGGTTGCAGTGAGTAGAGATCGAGCCACATTGCACTCTAGCCTGAGCGATGGAGTGAGGCTCCGTCTCAAATTAAATACGTGGATAAATAAATAAAGATGGAAAGTTAGATAAGAATTGAAATATTTGAATGGACTTTACATGGAGCAATTGCATCTCCTTTATCTGAATGTATTCTTAGAGATGGATATTCTGTGTGACAGGAGAATATTTTCTGTATTATTGTAAAACAGAAGGTATGTAAATCTTCCCATTTTCCTGTATTGACTGGACATGCTAAATAGGAATCAGTAAGTTTGTGGGAACCCAGAAAAATGGTTAATTTGAAATACAGACCAGAAACTGGAGTGCTGGTATGGATACATTCTCAGTACGTTAGGCCCGTGTGGAACACAGATTGGGCTTATGGCAAAAGCCTGTAAGTGCCTCCTAGCAATGACCACTGAGATTTTGGACCTGAAAAATATCCAGTGAGAGACAACTAGCTTGCTATCGTGTGACATTTAAGACAGCCCTAAACTGATGGTCACATTGGGAAATTGAATTAAATCCTCCTATGACTGAGAAGCGTAAAATAATCTTGTAACCTGAAATACCCATAATGTCTTTTGCGATATCAAAGAAACATTCTGATGGAGAAGACAGTGCCCAAGAAAATTCCATGATAAAATGAAAATGGTTGATGTGTAACATGCCGCTAATGGGGGAATTCAAAAAGGTGCCATGAACATCTTTCCCCCTAGAGCTGATTTTGAAACCACCTGAACACCTGCCAAATCCTATTGCCACTTAGATGGTACTTGTGAACAGCTCTTGACTGATCAACAGAGAGCTCCTTGGTTTATAGATGGCAGTTCCAATGTGAGTGGACCATATTTTATTTGGAAAGCTGATGTTCCAGTTGGAAGAAGTAAAAATAACTTAGGTTGACAGGCAGAATTGCATGCTATTTGTCTTTATATTTGAGTTTTTACTGAGTCATATGTGATGGCTAATATCCTGGCCATATAGCTAGGCATAGAGGCAACAGAAAAGTAGCCTATTAAAGGAATACACAAAGGAGGCATAGCCCTGAGGAGATCATGATGGGAATTTGAGGGATGTGTTATACTGGGATATATTGATGCCAGTCAGAAGACCCCTCAAGGGTCAGAAGGTGATTGGAACCGGCAAATAGATATCCTGGTGTGCCTGCTCGAGGAGACCACCTTGATCCATGAAGTATGTGGACAGTGGGGGCTGCAGCAATGCAGAGATCGGCCCTGTCTTAGACATGTTCTTTTTACACACTCCAAGGAAGAAATTGACCATGAGAACTGTCCTGTCTGCCAAGAAGAAAGACAGAGACTGCTAATAGTTATGGGCCAGAGTCCCCAGGGAGAAGGCCCTGCACATAGCTGGCAAGTAGGACTGATGCTGGTAGCTCCCGGAGACTACAAATGAGTCCTGACAGGAATAGACACTCTGGCTAGGCTTTGCATACTTAGTGGTGAATGCAAATGCTCAAAATACTATAAAAGGACTGGAACAGAATATACTGCACCAATTTGGATTGCTAAGTTACGTTTCCGCAGACCAAGGAACACATTTTATGGCTTGTAATGTCCAACAATAGGCAGAGACATAATCTTCTGAGTAGCAGTTTAAAAGGGAACTAGAATAGGCAGTTGGACAATTTGTTGTCTAAAATGGGGTGGGTAAAAGCAAGAGGGGTTGGTTTATACATCTTCATGAAAGTGTTCTCACACTCAACATGAGGGGGTCCAAGGGAGAGTCTCCACTAGATAAATTCCTCTACTTTTCTGGAGAATCTGGGGAGAAAGATGTGAGAGAGCATGCTGGTGTGACTACACTATTCCCCACCCTGCCCCTACCTCCCTACCATTACTCCAACTTTCCTTTTTCCTACCAGATGCAGACCTGCAACTATCAATGCCAAAAGTGAGAAAGATCTCTAGACAAAAGACTGTAACTATACCTTTAAGCCTTTAGTTCAGAATGCCTAAGGTCCTAATTGGGTGGGCTGTGCCTTTACGCTGTTTGGTAAAATTAGGGTCAGTAGACAATGTAGCTATATTGCATAGTGTGCAAGACACAGATACATCACAGACTGTTTGTCTATTCAGTAATGCATTTATTCCTTATTTATCTTACAAATAACATGCCAATCACATATATTAATTTTCCTACTTATCTCCAATATTCACTTTTATTATATATAATTGTAAAACCTATATTTAAATTTTCCTATGATAATTTATTTTATTTTTAAAATATATTTTAATATTTCAATAGCTTTTGGGGTACAAGTGGTCTGTGGTTACATGAATAAATTGTATAATGGTAAATTCTGAGATTTAGTGCACCAGTCACCCGAGTAGTGTATGTTGTACCCAATATGTAGTTTTTTGTCATCCCCTTCTTACCTCCCCCTTTTGAGTCTCCAAAGTCCATTGGATCATACTGTATGCCTTTGTGTACTCATGGCTTAGCTCTCACTTATAAGTGAGAACATAACGGTATTTGGTTTTTTATTCCTGAGTTACTTCACTTAGAACAATGGCCTTCAGCTCCATCCAAGTTGCTTCAAAAGAAATTATACCATTCCTTGTTATGGATGAATAATATTCCATAGTGTACATATACCACATTTTACAAATCCACTTATTGATCAACGCATACTTAGGTTGGTTCTATATCTTTGCAATTGTGAATTGTGCTACAGTAAACATATATGTGCATGTGTCTTTTTAATATAATGACTTTTTTTCCTTTGGGTAGACACCCAGTAGTAGGATTGCTGAATCGAATGGTAGATCAACTTTTTGTTCTTTAAGGGATGAGAATTTAACTTTTTATGTGGTCAGTTCATGGTTTTGTCACAATGTAATATTAGAAACCACTGAAAGAAGAGAATCTACAAAAACCAAAAAGCATCAAAAGAATATTACCTGATGAAAGACCTGTCATAAAATTCTTTAGGTTTGGCTATTAAAATTAATTACTCTAAAGTAGTTTTGAATTTACATTATAAATATGACAAGAGCAAGTCTTTAGTAGGCACCTACTATGTACTATTTGCTCACTCTGTATACCCATGCTATCTGATTATTTAATCTCCCTGAACCCCAATTTTGTTAATTTTGAAAGAGGGAAATATACCTATGAAGGCACTTTATTTTTTCTTTTCTTTTTTTTGAGACAGAGTCTTGCTTTGTCACTCAGGCTGGAGTGCAGTGGCGTGATCTTGGCTCACTGCAACTTTCACCTCCTGGGTTCAAGTGATTCTCATGCCTCGGCTTTCTGAGTAGGTAGGATTACAGGCATGTCCCACCTTGCCCAGGTTATTTATTTTATTTTATTTTATTATTTATTTTATTTTATTTTTAGCAGAGACAGGATTTGTCATGTTGGCCAGCCTGGTCTTGAACTCCTGGTTGCAAGTGATCCACCCATCCCAGCCTCCCAAAGTGCTGGGATTACAGTGCTAGGATTACAGGCCTGAGCCACGGCACCCAGCCAAAATGCCTGTGAAGGCTTAGATTTTTTTTAATGTTAAAATACTTAGCACACTGTAGGTACACAAAATATTATTTCTTCCCACTTTCTTGCATTTACTCCTCAAAGCAACATTTAAAAAAGGTATCTGCTTGACAGTTAAAGAACCTGAGGCTCAGAGAGTTTGACATAGTCATAGAGTATGACATAGTCATAGTTATGCAGGTAGGAGAATTTGAAACCAAGCTTAAAATCCTTAAAATTTGAAACCAAGGTTTAAATGGGTGTCCTGACACCCAATTAAATTCTCCTTCTTTTATATAACAGTACTCACATATTTAATTGTTAAAAAGGTACTCTTTAATTATTATAAAATGTACATGAATTCTATATTAATTACTTAAGAGGCCACAATGTATAAATTTAGGGCACTTGCAAATCCAATGAGAATACAATTTTGCTACCTAAAACCATGTATGCTGACATACTGAATGAGCAAGAGCTGGAAGCCTTGTTTTCGAGAATTAGAAGAAGACAAGGATGCCCACTCTCACCACTCCTATTCAACCACATTCCGGAAGTCCTAGCCAGAGCAATCAGGCAAGAGGAAGAAATAATAGGCATCTAAATAGGAAGAAAGAAAATCAAACTATCTTTCTTCACAGACAATATGATTCTATAAGTAGAAAACCCCATAATTTCTGTCTAAAGGCTCCTAGAACTAATAAACAATTTCAGTAAAGTTTCAGGATACAAAGTCAACATACAAAAATGAGTAGCCTTTCTGTGCATCAATAATGTTCGAACTGAGAGACACATCAGTAATCATAAAAAGACTAAAATACCTAGGAATACAGCTAACTACGGAAGTGAAAGATCTCTACAACAAGAATTACAAAGCACTGCTGAAAAAAATCAGAGATGACACAAGCAAATGGAAAAAAATTTTATGCTCATGGATGGAATGAATCAATATAACCAATCTGCATGTGTACCCCCTGTAACTAAAATAAAAGTTGGAAGAAAAAAAATAAAACCAGATATGTTGATGTGATATTATACATTCATTTATATTACATGAATTTAAAAGTTTATGCTGGGGGTGGAAGAGAAGAGAGGGGAGGAAGCTGTGGGGGCACGGAGAGCGAGAGACAGAGAGAGAAAGAGACAGAGAGAGAGAATTTAAGTATTCTGGGTATATCTGCCAGCCAGAGCACATTATGGTGCATGTCCTTGAACTAAGCATGAGATTAGAGTTCTGAATTTTCTGTTGCCTAAATCTTCTCAGTTCTCTCATACCTCTCAAAGCATAGCTTCTCATTTTACAGAGGGTGATTCTAGTCAAAGATACATACGTTTTATATGATGAGATCTCAACAGGCAAACCAACACTTCATCTGGCCTTAATAAAAGAAACTGTGAATCTTTATACTTTTAAAAGAGCACTTCTAGTCTAAAAAATTTCAAACACATATTCTGCAGAGAGGTTAGTGTAATGAATCCTCCTCATGCCATCAACAAGCTTCAGCAGTTAGCAATTCAGAAACAATCGTGTTTCCTCTATACTACCGCATCTTTGATTATTCTCTTCACTGGATTATTTTGAAGCAAGTCCCAGACACCATACTATTTTGTTCATAAATATATCAGATATATGCTTTTAAATATAAAAGATTATGTTTAATGCACATAATAGGTGATTTGGAGGGCTTTTCTGGGATAATTATGTTCATGTAAATGCTTCATATATGAAATTTTATTTAATATCATAACAACCCTGTGAAGCAGTTAACTATATCTACTTTAGAGAGTAGAAAACTGAGAGATTTAAAAAAAATGTTTGCATAAGGTTACCAAACTGGTACTTGATTGAGACAGGATTCAAACACATGTCTTTAGATCAGTAACTCTTAACCATCAATATACACAGCCATGGCAATTTTAATCTGTATTATCTTTTCATTCAGATTTCCTAATAGCAAGAAAAAGACTTTTAACTCTTAAAATGATCTTAAAGAAGTACTCATACCTACATCAAAGATTACAACCTGCCTAATACATTTGGTGCAATATATTTAAAAATTTAATCATTAAGGACTGCTTTTTGAAGATGTATTAGGAGAAGTGTATTAGGGGAAATGGTTAAAGAATGAGTTGGTGTTAACCAGATAAAGAAGAGAGAAAAGGCAGAGAAAGATATACTTCCAATGGCACAGAACGAAGAGAGGACATCGCCTGCAAGTTTACTATTAGTTGGTTTACAGAGAATAATAAAAAGAATGATCAATGGTGAAAGTAGAAAGGTGATTGTTGGCCAGGTCATCATTGTTGGCATATACCATGCTATTTATTTTTAAATTTATGTAATATCACTAAACTATTTTTAATTGGGAAGTAACAAAATAAGATTAGCTTTCTAAAGATTAGTCTGTCAGTGGTGTGGAGAATATATCCTGATGTGCTCCCTGGGGAGCAAGCATGAGATAGAAAAGTCAAAGAAGGGATGTTGAATTCTGAGAACTAATAAGGGACTCAACTAAAGGTGTAGCCATGAGCAGGATGTATAGGTTATGGAATCTGGAAATATGTAGGGGACAGAATTTATAGCACTTGTTCAGCTTTAGATCTCTGTGTGTCACGTCATCCAGATGTCGCTTTTCAGTACAGAGTTGAGTGTTTGAGTCTCTGCTTAAAAGATATATCTAAGCTAGGGGATTAGATGTGGTAATAGTGTGAGACTAGCAGGTCATTGGAACCACAAGACTGGATGTTGTTACTTAGAGAAAAATGCGTAATGAACACAACAGAGGCTGAGGACAGAAACCTGGCAAGACCAAATTACAAAGAAGGTTGAGAAGAAATAGAGGCCACAAAGGAGACTGAGAAACTGAAGCCAGAAGGACGGGAAGGCAACCAGAGACTGAAGGATTTTTGAAGAGAATGTGGGAAATTGTGGCACCTAAAATTCTGAGTAATTAAAGCAAAAGATATATATAATCAAAGCTCATAAAATCATGTGTAGATTTTTAATAATAGACCAAGATTCAGAAAAAGGTGTTATTCACAGAAGTTTGAATGATGTCATTTTATTCACATATATACATACATATTATTATACAGAGAGGTAACTCTAAATCTTGTGCCATAAACATAATACAGGATGAAAATCTCTAATAGATTCATATAGAGCTCAGGAAAATTACTGGATTCATAAATTCATTAACCAATTTGACAAATATTAATTGTATATAAGGCACTGGGTTACAGTGTTTTATAATCTTTCCTCTACGAACTCCTGAAAGAAATTTTTGTGGCACATACTTCTGCTCCTATAATAGAGGTTTCTATATGTCCTCTGGAGTAGACGGTTCCTAAGAGCAGATGCTATGATTCATTCTTATGGTGTATAAAATTAGAACAATGTCTTGCACGTAGTAAAAGCACAGATAATATTTAGTGATCGGATGAAGCATGACAGTGGGAATAGAGGACTTTGTGATTGATTATATCCATCAAGATATCCCTTGGCACTGCTGTCAGAGAGAACACTTCTTGCTAAATGTACTGACTCAGAACAGCTTTTCCAATGCTACTTTAGAGAGACATGTAAAGTAATGGATACCGGCAATATTTATGGGTAATATGGTAAGTTTGCACTACAACTTTAAAAAGTCTATCTTTTACAACAAAATTATTTTTTCTATTTATTTGTGATTTGTTCTGAACACTTTTATGACTCCTGAGATATTTTTAGTCACCCATTTACATTTTTTATGATTCTGGTCTTACTTCCTGTATCTTTTATCCATGGATCTGTGGTTCGGAGGCATTGGGCTCATTCAGTCATCTTGGCTATCACTATGCCAATATTAATGTCAATGTATTTCAAATAATGATATGCTCTATTCAGATACATTATATTTTTTGACCTTCATTCTACCCATTGCACTAAAATTTGTTGCCATTACTTTCTACTCAAATAATACATCATACGATGTTTGGCTATTTAAATTATTCCTAATTATATTCTCATAAAATCATTGTCTCCTCTTGCCTTCCTACTCTTCAAGTCTGTTAAGATACCTTGAGTTGCACTTTTTTAAAAGTATTTTTTAAAAGATATGCTGGGTCTCATTATATTGCCCAGGTTGGTCTCAAACTCCTGGGCTCAAGTGATTCTTCCACCTCAGCTTCTCAAGTAGCTAGGACTATAGGCACATGTCTCCATGCTCAGCTTGAGCTGTGCTTTTAAGATATAAATTAGTCTATGCTATATTTTTTGCTTTTAATTTGAATTACTATCTTCGACTCTTTGATCATTGTAGCTGCTCTTCTGAAATTACAATATAAATAATCTATATTGATTCAATATTTAGATACCAAGATCTAAAAACCTAATTTCATGCAATTTTCCAAGTAGTATAAAATGTGTTTTTTGTTTTTTAAAAATGTAGCAATTTAAAAACAAAGCTTCTGCATAGCCCTTCTTAATCTCTATTAGTTACTAGAAAAGCACATTTAAAAAAAATCTGTCTTTTGTGAAGTTCTTTGTATTATATAGATTGCATATGGGATTTATATATAAAGTATCATTTGATCCCAAAAGGCTAGGCACAATTGTTCTGAATTTTTTCAGAAATAACATTTTTTTTTTGAGTCAGAGTTTCCCTCTTGTTTCCCAGGCTAAAATACAGTGGTGCGATCTCAGCTCGCTGCAGCCTGCACTTCCTGGGCTTAAGTAATTCTCTTGCCTCAGCCTCCTGAGTAGCTGGGATACAGGTGTCTGCCACCATGCCTAGCTAAGTTTTTGTATTTTTAGTAGAGACAAGGTTTCGCCATATTGGTCAGGCTGATCTCAAACTCCTTGCCTCAGGTGATCTGCCTGCCTCAGCCTCTCAAAGTGCTGGGATTATAGGAGTGAGCCAGTGCACCCGGCAAGAAATAATAATTTTTTTATATTGTTATTCAGCCAGCATCACAGATTTGATTACATACTATATGCCATGCACTATGTAAGGTATTGTGCTGAATATTATCAGTGAGACCAGGGCAAATTGTCACCGGCTACAGTTCCTACCCACAGTGACTTACTTCAGTGTAAAGGACAAAAGGATGAAGACATTTCTAATACATATAGAAAAAGATAAATTGTTATACCCGGCATAAAACATATAATAGAAATACGAAGTAGAATAAGATAGAGACTTAATACTGCTTAGCCTCATGGCAGAGATGGGATTTGAATTAGGCCTAAATGAATAGGCTTCCAAAGATGTCTATCAAGGGAAGACATTCTAGATAGTAGGGATAGCATGAGCAAAACATGGAAACAAAAGAGTATTTAGAGAAACAAGGGTTGTTGAGTTTAGAAAATGTGTTTTACAGGAAAACAGTTCAAGAAAAAAATGGAGGATTTTATGAAGAATTTTGAATGCCTGGCTGGGAAGTTTTGACACTATACAAAAGGGTACTGTGAAATGATATTAAACAAAAATGTGTATTTTTCTAATTCTTTTTCTTTTCTCCATTTATAATTGAAATCATAACAATGCATTTAAATATGTCTATTAATATGGTTTTCTTTTTTAAGTTTTTGGGGTTCAGTCCCTCACTTTAGCTCAAGGAGGACTGGTATTGCTACATCAGAGACTAAATGATGAGAGAGGGAGAGGACAGAGAACATTGGTACTAATTTTGAATTGCAAAATTATGTTGTTGTGTTCATAGTAAAACAACAGCCTTCATATTTTAGTGTTGCTACAATATAAGAGGATTTTCTAATTTTCTATAGCTTCACTGAGAGATCTGGTGCCAGTGATCTGACTTTATTATAGCGTTTCTTCCCCAGTGTGGAGCAGACTCTGTTTTAAAGCTTCATCCTCCAGAGAAGAAATGAGATGATATGCAGAAGAGGAAGCAGAGAGCTCAACCTATGTGCGCCATCTGACTGTGAAAAAAAAAGACAAGTATAATCAAAATAGAAAAGAACATATAGTGCAGATAGACACTTTTTAAAAAAACTTGGTGGCTTTGAGCATCCTTCTCTGCTACCTCCACATGGCTAAGAAAGCCTGTCCATATCGAGTCACCACCTCTCCAAAAAGCATGAAGAAGGAGAAAGCATCCGAAAGACCTACTTGAGAAAGACAGAATTAACCAGAAGAGATAAGCTAACAAGAAAGAAAAAAAAATACTGTAGTCCAGGTTATTTGAAGAGTGTTTTGTTTTCCCTTCTACTATTGAAAAAAGTACGAATTTCAAAGGAAAATCAGATGAGTTATAGAAAAAAAACTGCCATGTGCTTTGCATATCTGAACATTGTTTGTAATTTCTCTATTTAACCTCTTGAAGTGGTTCATCTGTTTGTAACTAATTATTTACTTCTTTTAATTATACCACAGCAATCAGATGGAAAAGGACTAAGAAGGAAGGTAGCTGGAGAGCCTCAGGTTACCTATGAAGAAAGAATCAGGGAAGCTGAGCGACAGGAGGAGAGTAAAGGAGATAGGAAGCACAACGTCTGGCAGAAAGAAGACAGGTGATTCCATGGCTGAGGTCTAGGTTATTTGGACATAGTGATCGCCTCTCTAAGTTGGGTACTATTACTTTGGGGTCTATAAGATCATATTACATTTATTTCTATTTGTTTTATTTAAAAATTATTTACTACTGACTGATTTTTTTTCATTCAGTCACATTTTGTAAAATAAACTTATATACTCTTTTCTTCCCCTCCTGTTGCCATCAAGCCTTTAAACCCTAAACTAATTGCTATATATTTGTTTAGGAGTTTTATTTGGCAATATTTACCAATATTAATGAAAAGACCCTATGATTTCAAACCCTACTGTTAAATATGAATAAAAATGCATTTGGCATTTTATGTAAAACAGCCTTGTTTTAAGCAAAACATGCATGCAATAAAATGAAAAATGCAGCTAGTGATGCAAACCAGTGGTTGCCAGAAGGAAAGAAGACAGGAGGTACTGACACAAAATGGGTGGGAGAGAACTTCTGGGAGTGGTGGAAATGTTCTGTATCTTTCTTTTAATGATGATTACATGGCTAAATCCATTTGCCAAAACTCATTGAACTGGACACTTAAAATAAATATAGTTTGTCATATGTAAGGTCTACTTCAATAAAGTTGATTAAAAAAGAAAAAGAATATTGTAAACATAGTAATTTTGCCAACCCATCAAGGAGGTATGTTTTCTTAGGTTTGAATTCCTGCTGGGGCCCTTACAAGTTGAGTGGGCAAGTGACAACCCTCTATGCCTCAGTTTCTTTATCACCTGGAATTAACAGTAATATCTATTTCCTAGAAGCTATATTAAGGAAACATGAGAATGCATGTAAAGCATATAGGGGGAGGGGCATGAGGACGTAGCTTCATCTTATCTGTACAGACAAGTTAGGGGTAATAAGAAAACCTTTACTAATGGACCTTAATTATACATTCTCAAATTATAAGCTATAGTTCAAATCTACAAATTTATATTATTATTCTTTTCTTTAATATAAAAATATTCTTTCTATTTCTTTATTTCAGGAGAAAATATCATACTGGGTTTTTCTTACATAAACTTTGAAGGGAAAAAGTTTTAATGTGCTGTTAGAAAGTAGGATCCATACAGCATTCTGATAATGTCATACAGTTTTTTCTAATTCCCAGGTTCTAAAGTACACCATACAAAAAGTGAAAATGAATTTTATTAGATCTTGTTTAAAAACTTCCTTTAAAAGTAAAAGATATCAGTCTCTTCTTTGGTGCTGTAATGAGTTTTGGAATGTTCTTCTTCTGAGTTCTTTCAAATCAGCTTAATTTATGGCTCAAAGTATCATAGTCACTTCAGTATGAAATTAATTCATTTAAACAAACACTCTAGCTCCTGATTCTCTCTGAGATTTACATTGTGTCCAAAGATGGTATAAAATACATTCACTCCCTCAGAATAAAATGATAAAAGTTATTGCTTTTGGCCTCTCTATAACTGTTCTTGTTAAAGAATGAGTTGGCATTTTAAAATGATGACTAAAAAGCTCACCATCTTAAAGATAGGAAAGGAATGAGTTTACAGCCAAATACTTAAATAAGATTTCATCAGAGGCTGATGGAAGTCAGAGAAAAATAAACTTTCTTATTTATTTTTATTTGTTTGCAACTTACATCTGATTTCCCCTTACTTATGAGATGAATTCAAGAGAAGGCCTAGAGCCTTGCACGTGTAAGGTTTGGAAGGAAAAGGAGAAGTGGAATTAAACTGAGTTTATTTATTTAAAAATGTGCTAAATATCTTTAATTTCTTGTTACTGAGCAATAGTGATCAGAGTTGGTGAGGAACCCACCTTTGTTGTACGGTGTTGAAATGTGAGCTATAATTTGGAACACATTCAATTACTAATTTATATTCTAGCATCCAGACTTCACTTAACCCATTAATTTTACTGAGGTTTACAATATAGTAGACCAAAGTGCCTGTTTCAGAGTCAGGAAAATCTGGGATTGAATAGTGGCTCTCCAATCCAGTAAATAAGTAGTGTGAACTCCACACCTGCCTCTCCAACTTGAAAATAATAATAGCAGCCAGATCATAAGCTTTTGAGAGAATTAAATTTAGTAGTACATAGCAAAGGCCTATTTCTACTTCTTGCACAGTGTAGGCTTGTCTAGTGACCCCTTCCTCCATTCACACATAGAAATTTCTGTGATGCAAGTGATTGTTGTATACTGATACATATTACAATGAGCAAAATTTTAGATCTCACCTTTCTGTTTTTTGTATGCAAAGTAAATAGGGAATAATGCGGGAAAATCATAGCTTTTTAAAAATTTTCCAACTTTTATTTTAAGTTCAGGGAAATCATATCTTTAAACAAGTGTACTTGATCCCTATTTTAACCTGCCCTACATTTTTTGACCTTTTATACATGACAATCTACACCCCATATAATATACAATTTTTTTTTTCTCTAAGGGTTGCTTTCTGAAGATGTAACAATATTTTTTCAGGCTTCCTTGACAGATGCCAACATGGCCCAGTCTGCACTCTCTTTAGTGATGGGTTACTTTAGGAGCTTCTGGTCTCTCTGTTTATAATTCAGTTGAATTTTGCCATCCCTAGTTGTCTACCGAGCAACTTCAGATGAAACACAACTGCATGTCGATACAGCATATGAAAAACTAAAAACATTGTTCTTTCTCTTGTCACTCCTCCTTTCTTCATGCTCTTCCTTCCGTATTCCTTTTCCTGATTGGTGATTCTCCCATATACTCAGTTTTTTTTGTTAGATATCTTTGAAGCATTCTTCATGTATCATTTTTCTTTCTTATCATGTCTTACTTTTCCAGTTCAATTCACTGGATGATTCTTACCTCCACTCTTCATTCAGGCTGTTTATTCTATTCTGAATGTTTTCTGAACAAACTATGATTTCAAGGTCCAGTAAAAGTTTTCATGTTTCCATGTTCAATGTTTTCATGAAATTTTATTTTTGGACAGGCATTTAGAACTTGTGGCATCTGCTCTCTTACTTTCTAATATGATGGTCTTATGTGTATGTTTACCTTCTTGAGAAGATCGATAGAAGGCAAATGGGCTCTGTGTCAGATGCGCTAGGCTCATTTCTTAGCTCTGTAATTTACCAGTTTTGTCTTCTATTAAGTGGGTTTTATGTAATACCAATAATTTGTTGATATAATAAGTAAATAAAATAATATAACTTAAACTGTTTTTATTAGAAAGTACCACATATAGAACAGTTACTTTTATTACGCTTTAGCGTTTGAATCTGATGTGGCCTCAATCAAAAAAAGTTCCCATGATTGTTCAAAAATTGCTTGTTTATTGACTAATTGGATTGAGAATTTAAGAATACATTGTTGCTTCATGTGTGGAGGAAATATGCAATGTTTCTGATGAAGCATGTGTCAACACACATTTAAGATCATGATTTTTTTTTCCCAGTCAGGTCTCACTTTATAAACCAGGCTGGAGTGTGGTGGCATGATCATAGTCCATTGCAGCCTCGAACTACTGGGCTCAGGTAACCCTCCAGCCTTAGACCCCACTGTGTAGCAAGAACTACAGGCACATGCCACCATGCTTGGCTAATTATTTTTTAGTTTTAATTTCTTTTTTTGTAGAGATGGAGTCTCGCTTTGTTGGCCAGGACTGTCTCAAACTTTTGGGCTTAAGTAAACCTCTTGCCTCGGCCTCCCAAAGTGCTGGGGTTATGGGTGTGAGCCACCACACCTGGCCAAGATAATGAATTTTTTAAAAAAGTTAGAAGTAGCTTAGAAAATGAATATCCTGAATACAATGCCTTGTATTTACCATTAACCGAAGTCAAAAGTAAATTAAAAATAGAATAAAACTGTATCTTGGCACATAAGCTAGTCATACCAGTTCATTTCTACAATTTTTCTTGTTTCCTTGCCTCCAGACTTTTCCTGCTTTAATCTCTTCAATGGCCAACTCAGAGATAAGTCTTCCTAAAATATCATTTTCACCATGTTGCTTTCCTGATTAAGAAGGGGAGGAAAGCAGCAAATCACACTGCCACGTGTGTACCTATGCACATGTACCCCAAAACCTAAAATACAATGAAAATAAAAATAAAAAAATTAAAAAAAGAAAAAAACAAGGTCAAAAAAAAAACAAACAAAAAAAACCAACCAAACAAAAAAAAGAACCTACAGGCTCTCCTTATAGATTACTGCATCAAGATCCCAATTCTCAGCTGGGTATGGTAGCTCATGCCTGTAATTCTAGCACTTTGGGAGGTCGAGGTGGGTGCATAGCTTGAGCCCAGGGAGTTCGAGACCAGCTTGGGCAACATGGAAAAACCTCATCTCAAAAAAAAAAAAAAATGGAAAATTGGCCAGGCATGGTTGTGCGTGTCTGTAGTTCAACTATATGGAAGTTGAGGCAGGAGGATCACTTGAGCCCAGGAGGTTGAGGATGCAGTGAGCTGAAATTGTACTACTACACTCCAGCCCAAGTAATAGAGTGAGAGACTCTGTCAAAAAACAAACAAAAAACAAAAACCCAAACTCTCTGCTTGAAAGTCACGATTCTTTGTCATCTGGTCCCATCTTATTATGCTAGCAGGTGTGACCTACAAAGTGTTTCTACCAAATGTATTCAACATTTTATCACTTATGACATGAATCGTCAAAGTTTCTAGGGCCATCTAAAGTGGTTCTTGTTTCATGAAAACTTCCTTAACTATTAGAACGGATATTATTAGTATAGGAATCCAATATCAAATCAAAATACACTAATTGTTAATTAGAAAATGTAAAGCTTTATGGTGGAAGGTTTGAGGAGTAGAAAGATGAATTATATACTGACTTTGCCTCTAGTCTATTATGAAGTTTATTGGAGCTCATAGAAAGTGCTATGAAAATGGAGAAGAGAAAGAAGTAATGCACGCTGCGCGTGTGTGTTTATTTCTACAACTATTGGGGTCAGAGGAGTGTTTTGGTGGGTGAAGTGACATTTAAATTATCTTTGGAAAAAAGAGTAAACTTATTCTATAAGCACAGTAGACACAGTGTCTAAGAACCCATAATACTTTTAGAAGCCCACAAAAACGTTTTAATTTTAATTTCTTGCTAACTCAGAAAAAAATAGTGTATTTCTATATTTAATGTATTAATTCAATGAATATTTATTAAGCACCTACTATATCCTAGATACTGAACTAGGAACTGAGGATGCAGATACAAAAGAGGGAGTCCTTGTCATTATGGAGATGACCTTCTAATAGGTTCCCCAGACAAGGGATACATAAGCTATCAAATAAAGAACAATTTTCCAACGTAGTAAATACTTTGAGGGCAGTAAAGAAGGCAATACATAGAATAAATGTAGAGTGCTGTTTTAACTGAGATGGTCATCATTTAAGTGGAGGAACATAATAGAGGAAAGAGCAAATTCCCAAGAACTTACACATTCACAAATCAGATATAAGGCATGACAGGAGTGAGTGAATAAGGGACTGGCTGTATGGAATTAGGTTGGAAAGGAAGTTTACATTCTTGCATTTGATTGTGTAAGATCCTGTGTTCCTACCCTTGTTAATTTGTCTTCTTTTCAATTTATTTTTAATTTGTACTAACTTAAAATTTATCTTTGTAAAGTATTTTGAATGTTTTCTGGAACAGGGTAGTGTGCTTAAAATTCTCTTATATCCTGCCCAACATCTAGCAGTACATTGAGATTATGAAAGACATTCAATAAACATTTCTGATTGGTCTGAGTAACAGAAAATGCATTCAGATATCACATAAAATTCCACTGAAAGGAGCCAAGAATTCAGTTTGGTCTTAGATAAAATAATTTGTCATTTAGTTTACATAGTCCTATAAACATCTAAAGTAAAATAAGAGGTATCACATGGCTACTTTAAATAGTGTTGGCCTTTTTTTTTTTTTAAACAAATTTGTTAGCACTATTCCAAGAGCACATTATAATCTATGACTCAATTTGGTATTTTATTCATTGTCATGGTAAACCAAGAAAAATGCTATATAGAGGTAATACTTAGATATTATTTTTGGGAGTTCTAGCAAATATGTATATATTTTCCTCCAATATCTCCAAATCAATTCTAAGCAATTAAAGTAGTATAAAGAATTAATTTAAAAGGAATGTTTTATTAACTATTATAAGCTTTGAAAGCTTCCAGAAGCTGTGTTCAGACCAAGCATCAATCTGCATTTATGAGTTAGCAAAATGACACAGTATAAGGTTAAGTGTAAAATAAGGAGGAAGCAAATCTGATACATTTTAATGTATTCTGTAATGCTTATAATATCTGCAGGTAAAACAATTCACTAAGGAACATAACTGCTATGATTGGAATGTTTGTTCCCTCTGAAACTTATGTTGAAACTTAATCCCCAATGTGGCAATGTTGAAATGTGGGACCTTTAAGAGGTGATTGGATCGGGAGGGCTCTGCCCTCATGAATGAATTAATCCACTCATGAATAATGGATTAATGGATTATCATAGGTGTCAGACTGGTGGCTTCATAACAAGAAGAAAGACCTGAGCTGATATGTTTTGCCCCCTTATATTGTGATGCCCTGAGCTGTCTCCCAACTCTACAGAGAGCCCCCACCAGCAAGAAGGACCTCAGCGAATGCAGCCTCTCGACCCTGGACTTCTCAGCCTCCATAACTGTAAGAAATAAATTTCTTTTCTTTATAAATTATTTAGTTTCGGATGTTCTGCTCTAAGCAACAGTAAATGGAATAAGACAATAGCACTATTTATACAATTACTGGACTCAATTACTCTCCTTTGGGGGAGGTATTAGAATCTTACATTTTATTTTAATTTGTGTTAATAGAATTAATCTGATTCCATTTATAAGTAAAAGATTGATTACAGAGAATTTATATCTATGATAGGCTTTGCTCTTGATAGTGATGAATAAAAATACTATTTCATTTGGATAACACGTAATCTTCAAAGGACTAGACAAACAGAAGTTAATCCATCAGTCTTTCCTCCAATTAAAACTGATACTTCCCATTTTCAAGGACAGCAAAGTCAGTTAATAAGACTTAATCTTTTGATTTTATGTAAATGTTGTCACTTTCCAAAGAAATATTAAGATTATAATCTTTATATAAGAAAGAAGATTTTAAAGTGCAAATAGATTTATGACTCTTGAGGGTGGAGTGCTTTATTATTAATTACTTTCCTTTTACTTTTAACTATACCTCAAAGAATTACTCCTGCACTAAAATCCAGAGAATGTTTATATTAGATCTTCATTTATAATTAAGTTTTGCAGACCTAATTTGGGAATTTCATTATGTAAATATTTATATCACATTCAATTTAGCCCAGCATTTAAAAATATAATCTCACAGATAGAACATCTAGGAGAACTAATATCTGTCAGAGGAAATTCTGTATAGAGAACCACTTACCTGATTTTGCCTACTTGGGGCTTCTGTTAGTATGTATACCTAGGTATTTCATGGAGGGTTCAGGATTTTTAAAGACAAAATATGGTTGGCTTAGAATCACTACACCACATATTTTAGGTAGAAAACATAAACCATAAAATTTATTTTAAATATGTATGTTTGTAGTTCATATTCTATATGTTAAGATATTATATTAATTTCTAACTTCTTCACACTGAGAATTAAGGGCCTGCCCGTGGACAACCTAAACTAGTATTGATAATATAATGACACTAAGAGAGTAAGCACCTCTACTTTAGGTCCTTCAATTTCTCATTGTAATACTTACTCTTATCTTTTTATCATTGAGTGTTGAATTATTCTGCACTTGTCACTTAATTTTTAAAAAATGCTCTTATTTTCAAAAAAATCTCAACCTTAAAAAAATTGCAAGAATAATTTAAATAACACTTCCTGAGCCATGTGACAGCGAAGGACCAATATAATGCCTCATCACTCCTGAATACTTTAGCATAGATCAAAGACTTTCTATTACATAACCACAATACAATAATCTCAGAAATTAATGTTGATATATTACTACCATCTAAGCCCTAGATTCCATTCACATTTTGCCAGTAGTTTCAATATGGTGCTTTATAAGAAAATAACCAGTCCAGAATTATGTACAGCATTTAGTTGTCATCTTATTTTGAACTCTTTCATTGTGGAACAGTTCTTTAGTCTTTCTTTGACTTCAGAACCATGACATTCTTAAAGATATTATAGGACTGTCTTTTAGTAGAATGTCTCTACACTGAGTTTATCACATGTTTCATCATGATTAGAAGATTAAAGTTATGCAAGTTGGGCATGAATGTCACAAAGTGACTAGGAACTCTTTCATCCCATCAGGTGACACAGAAGTTTGACTTATTCTATTACTGGTGAAGTTGACTTTGATTACCTGATTTAGGTGATATCTCCCAGGATTCTCATCATATTTTTTTCTTTTTATAATAAATAAATATTTTGTATGGGGAGGTATTTTGAGGCTATGCAAAGATTCAGTTTTTCATCAAAATTTTAATTTATTCATATCAGCATGGATTAACAGATTCTTGTTTTATTTAATGGGTCACAGTTCAATATTCTCATTATTTACTTTGATGTTAAAATTTCCCCAGATTTGGTCGGTGGGTTTCCTTTCAAGGTAACTTTTATGGTGTCCCTTTGACATTTCTCCATCATTTTCTAATAATTTATTTCTTTTTGACAAGATATTTCAGACTCTTCTTATAATTTCCCTTTCTCAACTCTAAATGAATCATTTCTCCAAAAAATTCTGCTTCCCTTTAGTAAACAATGCTATTTAGAAATCAGGATCTGAGTTTGAGGTGTGCTCATTGTTACTGGAAATTAACAATCCCAATATGCTCTGTGGAGAAAGGTAGGGAATACACACACACACACGCACACACACACACACACACACACATATCCCACACACACAAACACTTACATTTATATGTAGCATCTCTCTCTCTCCCATCTAATTAATAGTTCACAATAATGCCACCGTTTACAAAGTCCAACACCACAGAGTTCATTCTTGCTTTCTCTCTTTTCCTATCTGTAACTCTTTTGTCTGACATTTGAGAAACTAGGTTCTTATTATGCTTAACGTATTTTTTTGATCATTGTTTCTTGCGTATCCAATTTCCTAGTGCTACCGCTGCTACACCAAACTTAAATGTTTTCCTCACTTATGCTGGGCTCTGATCCACTGTGCAGGGATGTTGCTGTCACTGGCCCTTTCCTCATGAAGACACTCTGCTCACCTCATTCAGGCTCCAACATCTCTCATCAGGCTGCCACCCCATCCCGGGGCAGATGCTCCCCTTAATATTCTTATATGTATATATTTTACATAATCTTATTAAACATTAACCTAGTTGTAATATCTTGAAGTGTTATCTAATCATTTTGTTCCCTGCATTTTGTGTTTTTTAAAACTAGTAAATTCAAAAAAGATTAAAAGTGATGAAAACTTTGTGTATTTCTTTATGCTGAATTTACCTATGTGCATATTTTTTCTATTTTAATTTTAAATGATAACTTGCTATTACCTCTGCCTAAAACACTTTCGCCAGAAATTTCCATAGCTAATTCAAGTGTATGTTACTAAAATGTTACTGCTTCAGAGAGGACTTTTTGGCCACCCAAAATATCAGCTCTCTTTCTGTCATTTTCTTCCCTTGTTTTTCTAACACCTGTCAAAATTTTAAATTATATTATGTAATTACTTATTTGCTTATTGTTTCTTGTCCCCAATACTTACACTCTGTATGAATATAGGCTTTACATATTTTATTCAGTGAGAAGTTTCCAGTATCTTGAGTTATGTTTAGCACATGATATATGATAAGTAAACATTTTAAAAATATACTTAATAAATGCTTGTTGACTGATTAAAGTGTGTTAAGACATTGAAAAAATTTAAAAAACAAAACAGCTATATTTAATATATATGAAATAGGCAAAGTTTGAATTATCATAATTTAGGAGTATTTCAATAGTTGAGAATGGGTCAAGAAGTTGAGCATATAGTAACTACAAATAATATGAAATTGTAATTTTAGATACTAGTTACATAGTTTATTAGATCTGCTAATATTATAAAATGTAATAATTGTATATAACAAATTTGAAATCATATCCATGTATTTTATACAAATATTAGCTATTGTATTTACCAGTTATGGAGTAGATATAGTAACTACTACTTGAAGCTTATTTCAAATATTTCATTATTTCTATTTCTCAAATTTTACAATTTTTAAATTGAAATTGGTAATAACTCATAATTTGGAATGTAAGCCAGATCAATCTTGGCATAGTGACAGAAACCCCATTTCAAATAGCTTATGTGAAAATAGATTTTATCTACTTATGTATCTACAAAGTCCAGGATGGACTTCATGAGTCACTAGATTGAGAAGCTTAAATGAAATCTTACGGTCCCTATCGCTTTAAAAGAATAGCTCTTTCTATCTCTTTTTACTTTTCTCTTGAAGAATTTATTACGGCATAGTATTACGGCATACTCTTTCTGTATGGTTTCTAAAGACTGTATCTCTTTACACAAGTAGCAAAGTCACCCTGCAAAGGGCATGCATGCAGAGATAAGGAGTTAATGCAGATTACCTACCACAGCCTAGAGGACACCCAGTGTATCGCGGGGCTTACATCACCCTCATCATTAGCTTTCTCAGAGCAAAGGGGAGCCTTTTACCTAAGGGTTCTTGCAAAAATATTTGTGAGGACTCTGCATTTTTGTTGTTGTTGTTGTTTTTTACATACCTACCTTTGTACTTTTACTCTTTTGGAAAGTTCTAGGTTATGTTTCAGTCCTAGAACTGTTGGGTGGGTCAGCTGCACGTAAGCTACTAAGGAACTAAGAACAAGGAGAGAACAGACTCCAAGAGATGCTGCCAGAAAATAATAAATATATGCAATAGCAATAGAACTGAGAGGTTCCTATAAGTTGAGAGCGAAATTCTGGACATTTTTTTTTGGGGGGGGAGCATTTCTTGTCCCTTATACTTTCTTTCTTTTTTTTTTCTCTTTTCTTTTTTTTTTTTTGAGATGGAGTCTTGCTCTGTCACCAGGCTGGAGTGCAGTGGCACGATCTCAGCTCACTGCAACCTCTGCCTCCCAGGTTCAACCAATTCTCCAGCCTCAGCCTCCTGAGTAGCTGGGACTACAGGCACTCACAACCATGCCCAGCTAATTTTTGTATTTTTAGTAGATACGGGGTTTCATCATGTTGGTCAGCTGGTCTCAATCTCTTGAACCTCGTGATTCCCCCGCCTCGGACTCCGAAAGTGCTGAGTTATAGGCGTGAGGCACTGCACCCGGCCTCATCCCTCATACTTTCTAATAGGGAAATATCATGAATGGGATCATTTCATATTTTAACCTGAACCAAATTTAAGTCCTGGTTCCAAAACATGATTTGAGTAAGAGGAAAATATTCCTACTCTGACTGAAGTAAGATATTTTGGAAAACCCTCCAAATTTAGACTGTACTTCGGGTGCATTGTGTGTGTACATGTATATATGTGCTTTGACCAAATAATAAACAGAATCAACCTGCTTTAGTATTTTTCTCATTCAGCTGTTATGTATTATACTGTGTCTGTGATAAGGGGCAAGATGAATGAAAAGTTAAGGACAATTATTTATAATTTGTATCTTATTTGAAAATCCCATAAAAAAGATGAAGATTTGATGGCTTGCAAAACACAAGAAGAAAAGGAAGTTCAAAAATTTTTGTATTCTTGGGACTGGAGACAGATTTTATAAGCATGGGAGGCAATATTCTTAGTGGTTAGAGGATCAACTGGGTCTCACACACATCTGGGAAGAAATCCAAACCCTGTCTTTTACTGGTGATGAAACACTTGTCAAGTCCTCTACTTTCTCTAAGCATTAATTTCCTTCCCTGTTAAATGAACATGCAAATAATATCTAACTCACAGGGTTGTCATGAATGGGAAATGAGTTACTATATACAGATATCACTGAGTTTACTACATGGCCCATAAGAAGCTGTTATTCATCATACATTTTGAAAATATCCCAAATTTTTCTTAATTAGTTATTTATGTTAAGTCATTTACCATGACAAAACCGGCTTGAAGACAAATATGTTACCAGTGTTAGGAAATAGCTCAGCAGTCATTAACACGTTAATCTACATTATTTTTCAGTTTCCCAGAAGAAAGCCTGGTTATAGGCCAGAAACATAGAAAAAGTTCATTTTGAGTGAAGAAAAGATGAAAACAGGCATTCATAATGGGGTACACTTGGGGGACGCAGGATCTGGAACAAGTTCATAAGCTGGGTAACCCTGGTTCCTGGAGGCAACTTGGAGGGCATGGAAGATAATATTTTCCAAAGATGATCACAATAGCATCCCCCCTCTGCATGCCTTTCCTAATGCAACACTCTCACATCAGGAGTTGTAGCCTAATTTCCTCCTTGTCCTGTTGAATCTGAGCTGGACTTGGTAACTTGCTTGGCTAACAGAATGTAGCAGAAGTGACATTTTGTGTCTTCTGATGCTGTCACTATGATGAGTCTTACAGCTTCTGCCTGAGTCTCTTGGAGTGTTTACTTCTGGAATGCTCCTGCAGGGAAGCTGTTATTCTGAGAGGATTTTAAACCAAACAGAGGGGCCAAAGGTAGGTACTCTGCTTAACAGTCCCATTTTAGCTACCAGCTGTTAGCAGCATTAATTACCAACCATATGAATGAATCATTATGGATGACTCCAGACGATTGTAGCCCCAACTAACATCTGCCTGTCATCACATAAAAGACTTCAAGTGAGAACCACCCAGCTAAACTGATAAACCCACAGAATCCTGTGAGATAATAATGCAACATTATTTTAAGCCACTGAGTTGTGTTGTAGTTTGTTATGTGATCATAGATAACCAGAAGAGCAGGGTTAGAAATATAGAAAAGAAAGAGAACAAGTATCAAAGTATCTAAGAAAATTTACCTAATAGAAACTTGGAGGAGGGCAAACATGAATATCTCTTCCTTTCACATCACAGCCTTGCCTGGAGCCAGCCCTATGAGTACCCAGAGTAAAATCCAGACATATTTAACTGCTTGCACTATTACAAATGATTCCATAGAAATGTTAACTGCTTAATATGCATGATTTTATCAATATTTGTAAAACAAGAACAAATTAAGAAGCATAGAGTAGTTTTTCCTTTTCTTTAAAAATCTCTAAGGTATCTTGGGAAGTCAATTGAGTTATACCTCATTTTCTTATATACAGGGTCCCTGTTTATCTGTGTAGTTGTTTTCTAGAGACCTATATACAGAGAATCAAAAAGAAAATTCATGAATGAACTAACCACATGAAACTTTAGTTCCCTCTCAGATACCCTTTAACTATCTTGCTTTAACACTGGAATCTGTATAGACAGCTCCTGCATGCAACTTCCTATCTCTTCGTGGCTTAGTTTACCTCTATTCCTGGATGTTTGCAAGGTAAATATACTGCAAATGTATAGCCAAGTGATACTTAATGTTTTGCAAAAGATACAAAATTCTATGTAGTCCAGGAAAGGATTGTTTGAAAAATACTTAGATCTCATTCAATGCCATTGACAAATGAGCAAATAATTGAGGAAAAAACCCCCAAAACCAAAAAGCAAACAAGGACAGGGACATGACTGAAGTTGCAAAAGGGAATTATGAAAAATAACAAGGGTTTAAGATGATCTAAGAGAGGTCCTTGCAAAAACTGATTGAGCATATATACATATGTGTACACATATGTATGCATAATCCTCTTAATTGCACTGAAAAAATCCAATGTTTTGTGTAGAATGTGGTATCATGCAGTAGTACAGATTTGTCAGTAAAAAATTGAATATATTCGTCTTTTCTAAGAATTGAACCAGTTTGCAGTTATAAAACAAGTTTGGTTAAATATTAGATTATATGTTATCACATTTTTATAATTTTAGTTTCATTTATCAAGATAAAGTTTTAATCAAAATATTTTCCTGTATTTTAAAAATAAAATTTTGGTACCAATTTAATGATCTGATTTATTTCAGTGCCTTTTCTCCCTATATTAAACATATTAATTATCCCCAGGTGAGAAAGGAAAATAATATTTACCCTCCCGGATTAGAGAGAAATAATTTATTTGATAGTGGTTTTTCATTGTCAAGTTAATAGAGGATACTTTCTTAAATAATTCAGGGCTTGCAAGTGGTGGGTAAATAAGCTTTCACATAGTAAGCTTGGGGTAATGGTTTACATGAAAGAGATAATATTAAGGTAACAGGAAGTACAAATGTCTTTTGAGGAAGGAAGGAGAGATTCAAAATAAATTTTGTATTTGATTTTAGAGAGTGCTAAATGAAGCTCAGAATGAAAAACCCTGTTGTTTTTCTACTCTCCTTCCATCCATTGAGGCAACCAGCACTTATTCCATCATTTTCTGAGGAAAAACACAGGACTATGACACAGTCTCACCCTTGTCTCACGTGGAGGGGAGTAAGCCAGTGCTATTCCCTGCCTGAGCTGTGGAATGTGCAAGACATCAAAGGGATTGCTGGTGAGTAGTTACAAAGTTGTTGCTGTAGGGAGAGAGGAAAAGAGGGGATGGGTCATATTACTAAAATAAAGGACTGTAGGAGTTCAAGGAGAAGTTAGAGCAATTTAATACATGAGCTATCTATAGTACACTCTCAATAGGTATCTCTGAGAGTAACAAGAAAGGTCTTGCAGTGAGAGGCCCTTGTGTGATACAAAGGGACAAAATAACTTGATCAGGGGTTCAAAACTCAATCACTCACTCTTCTCCCACTACCACCACCCAACTCTTTATGTTACAATTACTCAAATACCTTCAATGAATAATCGCCTAAATCTTCTTCTGGGCTAAGTATAGAGATGCTTTGAGTGAGTGAGAAGTAGACCTTGTGTTCTTACCTCCGTCTTGGTAATGGAGAAGTGGCAGCTGCACCCTCCTGTGAGATGACTGGGTGGGAAGTCCTTCTATTCATAGCTGGAGAAGGAGCCAGGTGGAGCTTCTGATTTCCCTTCCCCCAACAGTAAGTAGAGGTGCACTCTGGCAGAAGGGGAAGTAGAATAGGATGAGAATGGAAAAGAAGAGGAAGGAAAAGGGAGCGAGAGGAGCTGCTTTTCACGTGAGTACATACAAAAGAAAGGGTCTGGGGCAATGTTGAGAACTCTCAATCATGCTGACTGAAAGAGCAATGTCAAACATCAATAACTTTTTTACTTCTATAAGCAAACTATGTCAAGACAAAATCCAATATGCTTAAAAATTTTAAGCCCTAAAGCTTCAATGACAACTAAACCATGTGTCAAAGCACAAATAACATTTTTACTTGCTTATTTTCCTTGCTTTTGGCTCTAGTTCTCCATCATGTAAATATGAAGAGATTCTATTATTCAGGCAAGTACGTAAAGACCTACCAACTCTTCTTTATGGAGGTCACCAAATATCACTGAAAGTTTGTTGCCATTACATTGAAAGTAACACTGGGTAGGTTTGTGTATTTATAGTGTAACAAATTTAGCAAGCAGTTTGAGCTTGATAGAATAAAGACATGAAATGATTTTATTTTATTTTTTCCATTCACTACATTCAACCTTGCACTGTTAAATTTCCCTGTTCTCTATCATGACAATATCTCGGGCACATTTCATAATTTTGCAGTTACTTCTGTTTACTGAAAATATTTTAAGTATAAACATTTATTTGTATATCTAATTTAAATCCAACTTACTGTTCTCCACTCTCACCCCTAAAACCAGCCAGATTTGTGGCCCAGGAGACATAATAGCTTCTTGGATTTTTTTGGCTTTTAACATGTTTCTATGATGATAAAGTTATCTATATAATTCATGAAAATCTCAGTGTTGCCAATATTTTTAAAGTCCCGTAATTCCTAAGTTGGCTGACACAGCAAGAATATTGCTCTTTAGATTTTTGGGTGGTTTCATATTATTATTCTTTGGCACTTCATAGATAAGTATTGGTCTCTGGGAACAGAAACCAAGATGTTCCTTAAAGGAACCCTTTATAGAGAGAGAACTTAATGTGAGGTCAATGGGAATTTGAAAAGCTTTAATGAAATGAATGTGATACTGGGTATCCATACATCCATATTTTAGATGTACTTTCTTTTTTAAGAAAAAAGTTCTGTTTCTCCATCAGGATGCAACAAAAAAGAGGTAGTACATAGTGATTTCAAGTGATTTTTTTTTAGCCACAGAATTCTCCCTTCCCCCTTCTCCCCTTCCTCTCTCTTTCTCATCTTTTTCTCTTTCCTTTCCTTTCTCACCATTTTCCTTCCATCCCTTCCCTTTTCTCTTTCTTTTTAATTCCTCTAGCCACCTCTCTTTTACTTTATTTACCTTTTCTCTCCCTCACACTCTGTTATGGTCTCCCTCTTTCTCTGAAACCATGCAAGAAATTCCCATACTTAAAGCATATACAAATAGGCAGCTCTAGTTGAAGTTAAGAGTCCCAGACCCAGGTTCAATTAGTTTAGTTTCCACTTACTCGCTCCCTGTCATGGCATCTGAGGTTCTTCGTTGTTATCAATTAAGTGAGAAGAAACAACTGGTGTGAAACAGCAACAACAAACAACAAAACAATTTGGCTTACTGCCTAGGAATATGTAATGTAGATCAAAGATGCTACTTGGTCTAGACTGTTCAGTTGATTGGAAATATAAAATGAAGAGCTGTGATTTGAACATGTTTGATTACAGGGCAATTCTGAAAGTTGGAGGAAGGGAGGGAGGAAGGCAGGGATAGAGAGGAGAATAATGTGAAATGCAGAGTGGTCAGATTTTAGGATTGCCTAATTTCATAATGGCATTTGAATTCTTGGTTCCATTTTTTAATGAGTTTTGAGTGCCTTGGATTCTGTGTTATTTCCTGCATGCTTTAAATCACGCAGATATATATATATATATATATATACAGAGTTGTAGGTTGTGTTAGGCCATTATTGTGTTGCTATAAAGAAATACTTGAGGCTGCATAAATAATTTTAAAAAAAGAGGTTTAATTGGTTCACAGTTGGGCAGGCTTTAAAGGAGGTGCTGGCATCTGCTTCTAGTGAGGGCTTGTAAGCTGACTGGTGGAAGTCATGTGGCAAGAGTGAGAGCAAGAGAGAAGAGGGAGGTGCCACACTCTTTTAAACAAACAGATTTCCCATGAACTCAGAGTAAGAACTCACTCATTATCATAAGGACAACATCAAGTCATTCATGAGGGATGCGCAACCCCCATGACCCAAACACTTCCCACTAGGCCTCACCTCCAACATCAGGGATTATATTTCAACATGAGATTTGGAAAGAACAAAACACCCAAATCATGTCATGGAAGTAAATTTTTCTTCTAGTTTGAAGTAAAACTAGGAGAACTGTGATGTACATAGAGGTTTAAGAGAGAGAAAACTGACCACAGAAGTTAATTGACATATTTGTTATATATGACAGTATCTATAGAGAATCTTTAAAATGTATACATCCTTTGACTTACCTATTCTGCTTCCAAGGATGTCATTTGATGAATGAATGGAGAATTGAAATATTTCTGCAGAGATAACTTCACATAGCATTGTTTACAACAATAAAAATGAACACAAATGAAACATCTAAGAGTAGGCTAGTAGTTAATAAAGCATGGCATAGTCAAGTAATGAGCAATTGTATGGTCATTTCAAGTGTTTTCTAAGAATGTTTAAGATAGGCTGTCATATTATACAACTCCAGGAGGCATGTTATAGTCTATTTGAAACATTTTCTTTAGAATCATGCAGTGCCTAGCCTATATTTGTGTGTCCAATATGCTGGCCTAATGACGTATTGAACATTAAGCCCTGTTTGGCATTATATTACTATTAAGTAAAAATGTAGCATTCACACAGAAATATTACAGAGATATATGCTGAATTACAGTAAGTTATCCCTGGATGTTGGCATTATAAGTGATTTAAATAATTTTTGAGTATTTTCTATTTTTTCTATAGTGAGCACATATTGCTGACATCAGAAAAAGATGATAATTATAATGTTAATGCTCCTATCTCTGGTCTGTTAAAATAAACACCAAACACTGTGTTTATAAACAGCAAAATCCTCTGTTATATCCTACACCTAATGTACTCAAGGATCTCCTTCATGGCAACTCTGTGCCTATGCTTCATAGTAATAATTATTAATTTTTAACTTATTACTCAATACAGGTACTATTTGAGAGATTCTCTATAGTGATGGATTTCTAAAGTGGGCACTATGTTTCTAATGAGGATCTCATCAGCCTTGAATATATTGAGAAATAACCTTATGTTTTCTACAGTCAATAATTCTATTGATTTAATATGTAATTCCGATTTCACAAACTCAAAAAAGTATATAGGACTCCCCAGGGGGTTCTTAAATCAATAATAGGTTTTGATTTTTCCAGAGTATGGCTTTAATGTCTAGATGTACTGATTTTCCCATTTGACTGATGACCTGTAATGCTCCCTAACTGGCCTCCAGGGACATAAAGATTACTGTAATTTAGACTGACAGAAAATATCACAGTCAACTATGGTATAAACAGATAAACAAAACTGTCAATTGCCTTAACACCTTTACCAAAAGGGATATATTAAATGGGGCTGGAGACATTTGATTAAATATTACCCTCAGAAAATTTCCATTGTCGGAAAAAACTAACTAAGCTCACACATTGAATGTATGTGTTCTTTAACATATATTTCCTCCATCAGTTTCTAAGGAGGGCTACAAGGAACCTCATCTATGAGAATCTGAATGGGGTGATAGCCTATCACTCATTCCTATGCTTGCCGTATGTGAACCCTTACAAGGTCTGTGGTCTGGGCAAGCAAATTGATTAGAAAACAATGCTAACAAGCCAGTGATCACAACTTGGGACCATATCCAACCACGCATTCCATCAGAGGCATGCATTCCTATTGATAACTTGGCCTTTTACCTTGAAGACAAATTCCAATAGTCAAGGAAATAATAGTCATCTATTAGTGGGCACTGTCCTGTATGTCCAGTCATGGCTCCAGTGCCCTACATATGTAATTTATAATCCCAAGATATTTCTTTAAATAAGTTTTTTTTCTCTCTATTATATAGATGAGGAAAACCAAGGCACAGAGATTTTAAATGATTTTCTAGGACCATTTAGTTAGTAGTGGCTGACCCAGCATTCATGCTTGAGTTTTTCAAGCACAAACTGTTCTCCTAGCTCTATGCTTTGATGCTTTGTTCCTATTACTAATTACTAGGTGAGATGCTCAGTGTTAACGAAAATCAGTGGCTGTCTAGAAAGCAACTAATAAATAGTCAACGGTTTTGTCTCTGTTTGTGAACAATATATTATAACATATTATGTCTTTCCAGTAGATTTGATAACTTGTTATTCAAAGTGATTTGTCTTAGTTATCTGTTTCTGTGTAACAAATTAACCCTGAACATAGCAGCTTAAAACATTTATAATCTTAAAATTTCTGTGCAGGAGAAATCTAAGCATAGTTTAGCTGGGTGCCTCTGGCTTATAAAGTTGTAGCCAAGCATCAGGTTGGGGCTGTGGTCTTATCTGCCTCCAGTCCCACTCATGCGGTCACTCACTAGGGGAGCCTCATGTCATGTCAGCTGGTTTCATTCAGGCAAATTACCCAATAAATAACAAGAGACAGAACACTCAAGACAGAAGATGCAGTCTTTGATAACTTACCCTAAGTGAGATTCCCATTTCTTATGCTGTATTCTGTTCATTAAAAGTAAATCAATAACTTCAGATTATTATTATTTTTTAATTGTACTTTAGGTTCTGGGGCACATGTGCAGATCATGCAGGGTTGTTGCATAGGTACATACATAGCAAGGTGGTTTGCTGCCTCCATCCCCCCATCATCTATATCTGGCATTTCTCCCCACAATATCCCTCCCCACCCCCCACTGTCCCTCTCCTATCACCCCCAACTGAGCTCAGTGTGTGATGCTCCCCTCCCTGTGCCCATGTGTTCTCATTGGTCATCAACAGCCTATGAGTAAGAACATGAGGTGTTTGATTTTCTGTTCTTGTGTCAGTTTGCTGATAATGATGGTTTCCAGATTCATCCATGTCCCTACAAAGGACATGAACTCATTGTTTCTTATGGCTGCATAGTATTCCATGGTGTATATATGCCACATTTTCTTTGTCCAGTCTATCATTGATGGGCATTTGGGTTGACTCCAGGTCTTTGCTATTGTAAAGAGTGTCACAATGAACATATGTGTGCATGTGTCTTTATAATAGAATGATTTATAATCCTTTGGGTGTATACCCAGTAATGGGATTGCTGGGTCAAATGGAATTTCTATTTCTAGATCCCTGAGGAATCACCACACTGTCTCCCACAATGGTTGAACTAATTTACACTCTCACCAATGGTGTAAAAGTGTTCCTATTTCTCCACATCCTCTCCAGCATCTGTTGTCTCCAGATTTTTAAATGATCACTATTCTAACTGGCGTGAGATGATATCTCAATGTGGTTTTGATTTGCATTTCTCTAATGACCAGTGACGATGAGCATTTTTTCATGTTTGTTGGCCTCATATATGTCTTCTTTTGAAAAGTGTCTGTTCATATGCTTCGCCCACTTTTGAATGGGTTTGTTTTTTTTCTTGTAAATCTGGCTTAGTTCTTTGTAGATTCTGGCTATTAACCCTTTGTCAGATGGGTAGATTGCAAAAATTTTTTCCCATTCTGTTGGTTGCTGGTGTACTCTAATGATTATTTCTTTTGCTGTACAGAAGCTCTGGAGTTTAATTAGATCCCATTTGTCTATTTTGGCTTTTGTTGCCAATGCCTGTGGTGTTTTAGTCATGAAGCCCTTGCTTATGCCTATGTCCTGAATGGTTTTGCCTAGGTTTTCTTCTAGGGTTTTTATGGTGTTAGGTCTTATGTTCAAATCTTTAATCCATCTGGAGTTAATGTCAGTGTAAGGTGTCAGGAAAGGGGTCCAGTTTCTGCTTTCTGCACATGGCTAGCCAGTTTTCCCAGCACCATTTATTAAACAGGGAATCCTTTTCCCATTGCTTGTTTCTGCCAGGTTTGTCAAAGATCGGATGGTTATAGATGTGTGGTGTTGCTTCTGAGGCCTCTGTTCTGTTCCATTGGTCTCTGTCTCTGTTTTGTGCCAGTACCATGCTGTTTTGATTACTGTAGCCTTTTAGTAGTTTGAAGTCACACAGTGTAATGCCTCCAGCTTTGTTCTTTTTGCTTAGGACTACCTTGGCTAAGCAGGCACTCTTTTGATTCCATATGCAGAATAAAGTGGTTTTTCCCACTTCTATGAAGAAGGTAGCTTGATGGGGATGGCACTGAATCTATAAATTAATTTGGGCAGTATGGCCATTTTCACAATATTGATTCTTCCTAACCATGAGCATGAAATGTTTTTCCATCTGTTGGTGTCCTCTCTTATTTCCTTGAGTAGTGGTTTGTAGTTTTCCTTGAAGAGGTCCTTTACATCCTTTGTTAGTTGTATTCCTAGGTATTTTATTCTCTTTGTAGCAATTGTGAATGAGAGTTTGCTCTTGATTTGGCTCTCTGTCTGTTATTGGTGTATAGGTGATTTCTGCACATTAATTTTGTATCCTGAGACTTTGCTGAGTTGCTTATCAGCTTCAGGTCAATTTGACAATTATGTGCCTTGGGGTTGCTCTTCTTGAGAAGTATCTTTGTTGTGTTTTCTGTATTTTCTGTATTTGAATGTTGGTCTGCCTTGTTAGGTTGGGGAAGTTCTCCTGGATAATATCCTGAAGAGTGTTTACCAGCTTGGATTCATTCTCCCAGTCATCTTCTGGTACACTGATCAAGTGTACATTAGGTCTTTTCACATAATCCCATATTTCTTGGAAGCTTTGTTCATTTCTTTTCACTCTTTTTTTCTCTTTTCTTGCCTTCTCATTTTATTTCATTGAGTTGACCTTCAATCTCTGATACCCTTTCTTCTGCTTGATCGATTCGGCTATTGAAACTTGTGTAAGCTTCTCGAAGTTCTTGTGCTGTGTTTTTCAGCTCCATCAAGTCATTTATGGTCTTCTCTAAGCTTGTTATTCTAGTTTGCATTTCATCTAACCTTTTTTCAAGGTTTTTAGTTTCTTTGCATTGGTTTAGAACATGTTCCTTTAGCTCACAGAAGTTTGTTATTACCCACCTTCTGAAGCCTGCCTCTGTCAATTCATCAAATTCGTTCTCCATCCTATTTTGTTCCTTTGCTGTTGAGGAGTTGTGATCACTTGGTGGGGGCAAGGCATTCTGGTCTTTGATGGTTTCATCCTCTTTGCTCTGGTTTCTTCCCATCTTCTTGGATTTATCTAGCTTTGATTTCAGGTAGCTGCTTGGGGAGACGGCCTTTCCTTTGTCTGCCTGCAGAGGCGCTGCTGGGGTGTCACGGATTCAGTGGAGCTGCTGCGGAGATTCCCTGCATCTTTTGTTTACTCAGGAAGATTAGACCCACCTCTGCCACGATGGCTGCCCTTCCTGCCGCCGATTTCCACCATTCCTGGTCACACTTTAACTGATGTGCTGGCTGCGAAATTCTCAAGTGAGAGGGCTTCAACCTGCTGGGCTTTGTAGGGGAGGGATCTTCCCAGCCATATGGCCTGATTCCCTGTTTTCAATTCCCTTTCTTTCTAGGGGTTGGGTAGCTCCGTCCCACGGGCTTTCTCGGTGTCAGCCAATGCTTCCGTCTAGATCTGTGCCCACAACCCTGGCACTGCTGGAGTTGCTGCTCAGCCCTGTTCAGGCAGCTCATGGGGGCTTTTCAGCCCAGCAAAGATCTCCTGTTCTGTATGTTGTGTAGGGCTTGGGTGAAGCACAGTATCTGCACTGAAGTCCTGGAAGGGGAAAGCCCCCGATCCTCTGGTCAGCTGCATGGACCTCCCAGGTGGGACAGTGCCCCACCCTGCCTCAACTTGCCCTTTTTGGGTTAAGCCCACTGTCCAACCAGACCCACAAAATGAACCTGGTACCTCATTTGGAACTGTGGAGACCACTCGGCTTCTGCATCTCTCTCATTGGGAACTGCATTCTGAAGCTGCCTCAGTCAGTCATTTTGGAACCTATCCAGATTATTCTTAAAAGGAGTAGACTGTATAGAGAAATACATAACAGAAGATGGGGACCACTGGAGATTATTTTAGAAACTGCTTATCACATGATTTAACATCATTGTTCTGAAAATAGAGGATTATAATACATATTCACAAGTTTTCTAAAATTTCAGAATTGTTATAATCAGGACACTAGTATCAGCAAACAGAATGTCAACTTACTATGGTTTAAACAAAAATGAACATTTATTGATGCAGGTAACTCAAAAGTCTATATAATGGAACTGCCCTCTGACTAACTACATTGAATGAATATTAGTAGGATTTCGTCTGTCACTCCTCTCCTTGGTTTTATTTTCTTCTATGTGGCTTTATCTTCTGTCAGGCTCACTCCACATCATGTAAAGACTAACTTTACCAACCCTGGGGAATATAATGTGTAGTAATTACTATGACTTTGTAGAGAGTCCCAACCAACACTTTCATTAAACTCCATGTTCATTTCTGGATATAAAGATAAAGTCCTTTGAGTAGCTATGACTATGTAATGTTCCATCCCTGGGGCGGGGGGGTAGTTGCTCTGACATCAATCATATGAACCAAGTGTTGTAGAGATATTTTACTCTTAAAAAAAAAGTTACAGGAAAAAGGGATCATATGGGTAAATAAAAATAAAAATAAACAAATAAAAATAACCACAGTGTTATGGGCTGAATTGTGTACCTCTCAAATTCACACATTGAAGCCTCAGTCCTCAGTGTGACTGTATTTAGAGATAGGGACTTTGAGGAGGCAATTAAGTTTACAGGAAGTCGTTAAAGTGGGTCTCTTATCAATAGAGCTGAGGAAGAGACACTGGAGTGCTCTCTCTCTCTTAGCACACACGAAAAGAAAGGGACACGTGAGGACACAAAAGGGAGGCAGCCATCTGCATGCTAGGAAGAGAGGCCTGCCAGAAACTTTAATTGCCAACACCTCGATCATGAACTTCTAGCCTCCAGAACTGTGAGAAAGTAAATTTCTGTTGTCACTCAACCTATGGTATTTTGTCATGGCATCCCAAGGAAACTAATACACATAATAAAACAGTTGTCTATATGTTTTCAGCAAATTTGTAATACTATGCAGAAAAATACACTTAAAATTTTGGTTTTAATAATTATAACCCATTGGCCTTGATAATAACAAGAATGTTTTTCTCTTCTACATAAAATCCTGTTATGTTCAGTAACAAATTACTCCAAACTGAATGAAATAAAACAACAGAAATGTGTTCTTTCACAGTTCAGGAGGCCAGAAGTCCAAAGTCAGAGTTTTGGTAGGCTTGGGTCCTTCTGGAAGCTCTGGAGGAAATTGTTACAGATGTCTTTCCCCACTGCTGGTGGTCGCCACCATCCTTGGCATTCCTGGCTTGAAGCTACATCACTCCAATCGCTGCCTCCATCATCACGTTGCCCTCTTCCCTGCTTGCGTCTCTGTATGTCTTTCTGCTACTTATAAGGACACCAATCAATGAATTAGGGCCCACCCCAACCCAGTATAAGCTCTTGTTCATATGATCATATCTGCGAAGACCCTTTTTTCAAATAAGATAACATTCAGATACTGAAGTTATGTCTTCAACACGTCTTACCAGGAAATGTAATTCAATCCACAATGCTTTAAGTTTCTTTAAAAAAAATTGTGTTAAAACTGGGAAGCTTTTTCTTCCAGCTCCCAGCATTTCACTTTATTCATTCTTATGAATAAATAAGAATAATTTATAAAAGGAAGTTTAAAAATAATGATTTAATGATGACTTCCACTGTGCTGTTCCAGCATTTTATGAATAAATCTCACATCATCACGAGTTTCTTATTAGAAATGTGCTGTCAACATAAACTGTTAAAATTTATTTACTCACTTTCTAATTCATATTTACCAAATGATCTTTTTTTCTATCACTGCACAGCCTGTAACTTGGGCTGGGTGTTACGTGCTTAATATCACTCCACTGTACCGAAGAAACTTGTTTAAACAAATCACAAAGCTATGACACAGGGCAGAGCACTGAGGCAAAAACATTTTCAGTTTCTTCCATTTAAAGTCATGATAGTGTTTACAAATGCAGGCAAACTACAGGTTGTTTTACATGTTAGGTCATTATTCTCCCACAGACCTTGCAAATCATATTCTGGATAAAAGCTGTAAAATTCCAGCCTCTGCAATGACATTGTACCTACATATGAAATTCTCTGCCTGCCCTGCTTTGGCAGCTGGTCTAGAACTGAGAATTTGTGTTTTGTTGTTTTTCCTTCAGCAAGACAAATAGTTTCTTATAATATTTCTTCTAGCACTGGAAATTTGAGGTAAATTTTCAGCATGTTAACTTAAAATATTTTTGTTCATTCATTAAAATGCTAAATTAGGCATTTTAAATTTGTATAAAACAGAACAAGTAGGTATTACCTAATGGAATGATTATTGTCTTTCTAATATTCTTTTCTTTTTCCACTCTCTTAGCCTGAGTACTCTGGAAAAGAGTGTCAATCAAAACTTATACACGATAGGGTAGCTATGTGCAAGAGCAATAAGAATGAAGAAAAAAGGGAAATAAGGCAAGAAATGGGGGAAGGACATGAATCCAGTGGTCTGTGATTTCACAGGAAAATACAATAAATTTTTCAACCATATAGGATATCTCTGGAAAAGCCTGATGAAATTACTACATCTGGGAGCTCTTGGGTGGGGATAGGCATAGGGTAGAAGCACAAGTAATTTATCTGATGGTTCAGGTGTCTCTTACTGGTCAAAGTTCACTCCAGGGGTATGAGCTCACCCAAGTTCCTGGTTTGCATTGCCCAGCTCTTCCACTCTTCCACACAGCCAACAGAGAAGCCACAGCCATCAGGTTAGGAAGCCTGGCTAGAGGTTAGGAACAGTGGTTTCTGTTTATTTCTTAGAGCCTTATGGATCTGTAGCGGTGATAGTAGTAGTTGAACTTTATCACCCAGGAAACTGTGTGAGCTAAAGCTAGGGCTCTTCAGGCCAAGAACAAGGGCAGGGAGTTGAGAGTAGATATTGAGTAGCACATAATTTGGTACTGTTGAACTCATACAACTATGGATATCCTGAACTGTGAAGGAATCACTGATTGATATGGCTACACTGACCTTTAAAGACTGTTTATTCCAAATGTGACGAAAAATATGAAGAGATATTTCTACTTACAGTTAAAATGGAATAACAGGGAAACAATTTACCCTTTTATCTGAAACAATCCTCCTAGATGGGCAAAATACGTAAAACAACAGTTTTCAAGACACTAGATATCAGACAATAAAGGATAGGGATGTCTGAGAGTTTATAAACAAAAAGAATGAACCCAATGCATCCCAATACTTATTTCCTTAAGAGAATATCTAGGCCAATGGGGAGAAAACTAGTAGAATACCAATAGACTTCCTGTGTAGGGAGATAGAGCTGAGAGATGGGTAGACTGAGGCAGCTAGAGTTTGAAGAACTGAGTATCAGACAGAAGAGAGCAACTGAGAGAAAACTCCAGAAATCTGTAAAAGATACCCCCCTTGAATTATGCATGCAGCTGAATACTGACTAACAAGTGTATGAAAAGAGGCTATCCAAGGTTGAGGAATCACATGATAGTATTAGAAGTAACATTGTACCACCAGTCAGATTAGAAAACCCTGTAATTTAAAGGGAATTTGGTAGAGTAAACAGAACAGACTTGCCTGCGTAGTGAGATTATTTAGTACTAGATTAAGCACTGCTCTGACTCTAACAAATCATAAAAGCAAGATCCAAAGGGAATAAATCATTTCCAAGTAACTTAACTGCATCATGGAACAAGGCTGAGAAATATTTACATGAAAATAAAATATCCAATGCTCATCGAAGTAAAAATTACAATGACTAGCAAAAAAAAAAGTTTATAGGCTTGTAAAGAAATTATAAAATGCAAGCCACATACAGGACAAAACACAATAAATTGAATGGGTCTAGAACTAATACAAATGTTAAAATTAGCAAACAAGGGCACTAATACTATTATTATAGCTAGTTTACATATGTTCAAAAGTTAAATAGAAACATGAAAGATGTCTCTATTTGGTAGACAAATAGTGCTTTTATTTGTCTTAAAAAACTACCCAGTTTGAACTTTTAAATATAACAACTGATTTCTGAGAAGAAAAATACGCTGGATGGAATGAAGCAATTTAGAAATTGTACAAGGGAATATTAGTGAACTTAAAGACATAACATTAGAAACTATCGAAAATGGAATTCTGAGAGGAAAAAATAATAATAATAATTAGAGAAGATCAATGATCTTTGGGACAATTTATGGAAGTCCACTAATATGTAATTAGAGTCTCTGAAGCAGATTCCATTATTTGAAGAAAAAAGTGACAGAATAATTTTCAGAATCCTCACATATGAAAAGTTCAGTGAGTCCCAAGTACAAGAAATATAAAGAAAACTATATCAAAGGATATTATACTCAAATTGTTCAAGTCTGGTGTTAAAAGAAAAAGTCTTAAAAGAAATCAGAGAAAAACATTACGTACAGAAAAACAAAGATAGGGATAACAGATTTCTCTAACATAACAATAATAAAAACAATGAAACTGAGAATACTGGGGAACAACATCTCCCAATACTGAAAGAACAACATAGTTTCAAACTATAATTCTATACACAGGAAATATCTTTCAAAAAGTAAGGTGAAATGGAGACTTTGTTTAACATATGTAAGATGAAATAAATCATCACAAGCAGATGTGCAATACAAGAAATATTAAATGCAGTGCTTCAAACACTTTATTATATAATTGACTTTAAAAATAATAGCAATGTATTGTGGGCTTTATAGTATGTACAAGTGAAATGTGTGACAAAATATTGCAAGGTTCTTACATTATAGGTAAAATGAATGAGTATAATATCACTTAAAATTAGATGGTGATAATGTAAAAATATTTGCTCAATCCTCAAGAAACCAGATAAATATCAAAACAGGCATAGTTAATAAGAAAGGTAGGAAATAAAAATGAAACTTTTAATTTGAAAGATAGAAAAAGTGGCAAAGGAAATAAACAGATGGAAAAAAATGGAAAACTAATAGCAAGATGGTAAATTTAAACATGACCATATCAATAATCACAGTAAATGTAAATGGCCTATATACTCAGACTAAATGATTGATTTCAGACTGGATAGAAAAGCAAGATTATCCTATATACTGATTACAGAAAGTTCAGTTAAATTATAAAGACAAATATGTTTTAACATAATTATTTTAAGGATTGAAATTGATATGCCATGCCAACAGATTGAAAGAAAGCTTAGAGTGTTTATGAGTATCAGAGAAAGTGGATTTCTGCATAACATATTATCAGGCATCAAAATGTTCATTTAATAATGACAAAATAGTTAATTAAATATAAAAATACATATATGATAGAATCTTTAAAAAGCGAATTGAGCATTAGATACATTTAGCAAGCTTGAAGGATACAAAATCAATATACGAAAATCAATTTCTCTACATTAGCAATAAACATTCAGAAAATAAAATGAAAATAACAATGTCTTTACAATAACATCAAAAACATGTAATACTTAGGTAGAAACACAACAAAAGACATTTAAAACTTCTACACAGAAAACTGTGTAACATTGCTTTTATAGTTTTATAACTGATAAAGTCATATGTATTTGAAAACAACATAGGTTATTAGAGCTAGTGTAATACATATATGTGATCTATGATACTTTAAATTCTTGTCCTACTTTTTCCAAAAGCAAAATATTTAATGAGGGAAATTAAAGAATGTCTAAATAAATGAAGATAAACCATGTCCATGGGTTAGAAGACTTTCTCTTCCTCTCTCTGTTTATATATATATATATATATATATATATATATATATATATACACACACACACATACACATATATAACACAAATATACATGCATATATATATATAAAACGCACAAATATTTATGCATATATAGTCAATGTAATCCCAATCAAAATATCAAGGAATTTTTTTTAAACTGACAAGCTGTTTCTAAAACTTATAGTGAAATGCGAAGAAGCAAAAGCAACCGAAATGACTTTAAAAAAGAACAAACTTTGAGAACTAACAGTATCTGATCTTAAAACTTATTATAAGGCCATAGTAATCAAAAATAGTTGATATTGGTATAAATATAAATAAATAGATCAATGGAATATAATAGATGATGTAGAAATACACTCATACATACCACTTGTTTTGGCAATGGTTAAGAGGTAATTCAGTGCAGAAAGGATAGTGCTTTAAACAAACGTTGCTGAAATAATTGGGTATTTATATGCAAAAAACTGTACTTCAATCTCAACCTTGTCCATATAAAAATGGGCACAAATGGATCATAGTGGAAAGTGTAGAATTATACTAAAATTATAAAACTTCTAAAAGTCAATGTAAAAGAAAACATAGCGATCTTGGGTCAGGCAACAATCTTTAGATTTTTAGATGTGGCATTAAAAAATGTTCCATAAGTAAATTGGACTTCATCAAAATTAAGGAATGTTCAATGACATAGTAGAGTACAAAATGAGCCATGAAATGGATAAAATGCCTGCAAATTATATATATATAATAAAGACTTTGTATCCTGGATTCATTAAGAACTCTCAAAATTCAATAGTAAGAGAAAAAAAGCACTCAAAATAAAATTTAGGCAAAATATTTGAACAGACTCTTCACCCAAGAAGGTATACCTATGACAAATAAGTTTTCAACATGATGCTTAACATTATTAATCAATAGAAAAATGAAATTAAAACCACAATGAGACACCTGTTGAAATAGTTAAAATTAAAAAGATTTACCATACCAAATGTTGGTAATGAAGTTGAAGCACTGGAAATCTCATAAACTCCTGGTGGGAATGTAAAATGATACAACTACTTTGAGAGTTTGCCAGTTTCTTAAACTGTTTAGCACATATATACAGTATTATCCAGTTGTTAGTATTTTCCCAAAATGAGTGAAAGCAGGGAGTTATATGTCCATACAAAGGATTATATACAAATAGCCATAGTAATTTTATTTATAGTATCAAAAACTGGAAAATACCCAAATATCTATCAACAGGTAAATGGATTAGCAAATTGTAGCATGTCCATATAATAAAATAGTTGTCAGCAATAACAAACTATTGATGTATGCTATAATAGGTATTCTGAGTGATTAATTCATTCAAGAAATAATACATACTGTATGGTTTCATAATATATAAAATTCTAAATGGTGTAAACTAATCAACAGTGACAGAAAACATATTGGTGGTTGCCCGGAGATAGGAAATGAACAGGAAAAGTTGGTTGGGAATGATTAAAGAACATTTTGTGGTTTATGAATATATTCATTATCTTGATTGTGCTGATGGTTTATGATGTGTACATATGTCAAAACAAACCAAATTTTATACTTTAAATATGTACAGCATATTATATGTTGTTTTTAAATAAAAGAACCTGGAGAACAAAGATCTCACAGGGAGTTATAGAAAAAACCAGTATAATCATAATTATTTGAAAACAGCAGAGATTAGAGCTAATGTAATGCATATATGTGGTATATAATACTTGAAAGTCCTATACTACTTTTTCCAAAATCAAAGAATCACAGCTGCAGTTATTATTCATGCAGGGGTATAAAAGACTTGAAGTTCAGATGCTGAAGGGACCCCATAGCCGTAATTACAACGTTTCCTATTTTGGACTCCTTAACAGCAATGGATGTGGGATGAGAATTCATAAAATACTCCACTTACAAAATCTCATTGCTCACAACTGTGACAAAAGATTGGCTAGGAAGTTGAAGGCTAGACTCCATTGCTAGCTGAGACTCACCAGCTTACTGATAGTACATGAGGTTCAAATTTATGATGAAGCAAAACTTCAAACAATTCCAAGTTATGAATGCCAGGGTTGCTTGGAAATTGTTCACTCTGAGCTTCAGCACTAATAAAAACATATTTTTCAACCAATCTCAAGCTTGTAGCTAGTGATTGTTCATCTCCACATGAATACCAATCTCTACACTTCTTGTTCTCTGATTATACCAAGACATGAAATCATGGGCCCTCAAAATCTCATGACAGTATTTACTACTTGCTTATTACTTCTCTGCTAGACAGCACACCATCCTAGATCCTTAACCCATTCGTTTGTTTAAGCATTAAAAAAATCTGCTACTATATTAGAATTTTGCCTACCTCTTGGTAAGCAGGATAGGCTCTATTTATTTAAGTAGCCTAAAGTTTAGCTGGGGAGAAAGAAATATAAACAGACCATTACAATCAAATGTGAAAAGCATTTTTCAGAGAAGCCAGAAGAGCAAAGGACAAAGAAGGACACATCAAGGTTTCCTCTTGGTTACGCTCCTACCATGATGAATTTTAATCCACTAATATTTCCCTATTGATTTTCTTCAAATTCTGAACATGGGCTGTGAAATAACATCTATAACATGTCAGGTTAGCGAGTACCACCCAGCATCTTGTGCTTGAGACCCCACTGTAAGCAATTCTGTCATGTATCTGTTCTAGTTTAAGTTATTTTGGCTCCTATTGGGACATCCATGGGAAAATTAATTAGGTGTGATGGACTTAAAATAGAATTTAATCGTGGGAAAAGTGTCTACTTTAGGTAAAAAATTTCAGAGCAAATAAATAGTTGCTAGGTGACAGTGTGATTCACATTCTGTAAATGATATAGCTGTAAAAATTTAGAAGCTAGTTTGTTTAAAGTGTTCCATCATTTTTCTCTAATGAGATTTGATGCACTGAGATTTGAGGTAGGTTTTCCCACATCTTCCATCGTCTTATCTTGTATCAAGAAGAAATACAAAAACATCTTAAATTAAAGCCCAGAGAGTTATGAGTTGTATGGTTTTATAAGGACAGGAGAAACTTTTAGGTAATAGGAATTTCTGTCCATTTAAACTTACTTTAACTTTCCCAACAAAATGATATGCCCCTGTAGAAACTACATCATATCTCCTTAGGATGATAACACTCACTTCACTATTCTGTACTTGGTAGAGATTTAGTAAATATTTGGCAATGATTATTAAAATAATGAAAATAAAGTTGTTTTAATTTTAAATTAACTTAGATTCTGAGAAGATTTTATAATAAAAACAAATTGTAATATTTCCCCTTGTTCTACTCTTTGTTCTTTAGGATATTTTATAAGCATGGTTGCCTATTCAGAATGACAATGTGCATTATTCTCAAAGGTGTGCATTTTTAAAGTCTCTTGAGTCATCAATTTGAAATGAACATGTTTTTAAAATTCTAGTTTAATGTTCTAAGAAAATCTTGCCATTATAAAAGTCATTTTCATGTGTTCCTGTGAGAATCAGGGAAAAGATTTAAATTTCTACTTGATTTCTTGCTTCTATTCAGTTTCCTACCAAGGATGTCAAATTCATCTCTCACTTGTGACTTTCATAGAAAGATATAATAGCTCCACTGGCAGAGGGGAAAGTAATGTATTAATAATTGTCAGTATTTTTATAGCAACAAGCGCTGGATCAACAAAAGAATATATATTGAGCCATTTGTATATTTTCAGCAATAAATTAATTTTTCTTAAGAGCAGTATGTAACTTTTCTTTTATGTACGTTTATTTATGACTTGGGAATCTTTGTTGCCTTTGAGTTATTAGCTATAACAATACCGTGTTTTATTTTTATTCTGTGAAAGCAGAATTTTTTAAAGTATAATGACTATAGAAAGAAGACACTGTATGTTTGTTGAAATTAAGTGCTAAAATGTCAAGTTTCTTAAAGCAGAAGACAAAATGTACATTAGTTTCTAATTATGCTTTATCAGCAAATTAAAGAATACAAAGACAGCCTAAATTTAAAACATCTACAAATAAATCAAAATTGCTTTTAGAGTGCCCCTTCTATGCAAGGTGATCAAAAAAGTTAATTTTCTTCTGTACAAAATGTCACATAGTCTGTAGTTTTTCTGATTGGCTAAAAATGAACTGGAAAACTTCTGTTGTATTTTTTCGTGTCCACCTTAGTTGTATCTTTTCATTTTGGATTTTATAGTATCTTGCAGTTTCTCTTTTAATAATCCTTAAATAATCCTTATTAGTCTCAGTGTATATATCTTTCTGGCAGTCTTTGAAGAATATATAGATATACAAATACAGTTGTATTAAATTGAAAACTGCAAGAACAGTAAATAATCACTCATTTGCTCCAACAGCAAATAAAGCTAAAAGAGAATAAATATTCTTATTGATTGGAAATTATGCTAATAACTCATTAATAGAAGATGAGTAAAGAGATAATCTACAATTCTTATAAATCTTTCCATTCCAGAATAAGTCTGACTAAGCCAGTGGGCATATTAAAGATAAAATCTGTTTTGTTTGATTATTTCCTATTTCTGATAAATAAACTGTGTGGAATTCAAAAGGAAGATGGTGGACTATACATTCATATTCCTGACTTTGTGTGTGACTGTTTGCAAGTCAACTCCCAGTTATCTTCAGGTGGGTTAACAATAGGCCTCTTTCAGTCTAACCTTAACAGTTACCACATGAGAACAAAGAACTTCCATTATGTCTTTCCATTTAGAATTATTGAAGAGAAAGGTCAATAAACACAGAAAAATATAATTCTTTGAGACAAGCACCATAGTATTGTCAGCACAACATAAAATATTAAAGGATTTCTGCAGCGAGAACTATAATGGGGATTATGTTCTCAAATTAAGCCACAAAATGCCAGATATGTCATTTCAGTGAATTGTGTAGGAGTAAAGCATTAAATATACCAAGAAACATTATGAAACTATATTCTTGTATCTAAGTTAAAGTCATGTAAGAAACATCCATAAAACTTTTACTCCTAAAACGGCGTTAACAATTTTCTATCTTTTTAAGCATTCTTCTCCCATAGTTTTCTTATATCTTTAAATAGTTTTTCTTGTAATGTGTATTTCATGGTTACTTATTTCATAATATGTAGCAGTTTTAAGATGCCACTCTATGTATATGCATTCCGCCCCCACCCCCATCCTGCTGTTTTTCCTGGTATAAAAGGCACATTACATTAGCAGCGAAAAACTTTCCTTCCTGTCAATCTTCTGTTCGACACTTGACATAGAGACATCTTTTTAAATGTGGATTTATCTTCTATAGATGAGTATTAAATAAACATAAGTGAAGCCATCAGCTAAAACATAGAAATATAAATAATCTATTTATAGATAGGCTAATTATATCAGTCCAAATAAAAAGAAAACTCCTCCATATTTGGACTTGTCTATTAGCAAATAGATGTAAGAGACTGGCTGAAATATAATTTAATTCTTTTGGGATTTCTATTTAAAGAAAAGAAAACAAAAATGCTCAGGTTTTACCAGTTCTCTTCTATATTTCTCTCTAGGCACAATAAATCATAAAAACATTTTAACCCACAGGGATAAATTCAATTAAGTTCATTTCTTCATATAAATTTGCCAATATTTCTAAAGATTATAGAAAAAAAAATTTCACTAATATTATTAAGAAAAATCCCAATTTGGTATAATATAATTCACGTAAGAAAAAATTAGGCCTAGAGGGAAAACCAAAGGCTAAAGAACTGATTTTTAAAATCCTCCACCTCTGATAGAATAGCTTGTATTACTCAAACCCTTCAGTAAAAAACTACCACAAATCTCCATTTAAAAATTTTAGCTGATTTAGGGATAGAGAGCAACAAAGCCAGAATTGGAGATACAGATCCCCAAAATAAGGAAAATATGTCAAGGGGAGTTGTAGTTTCTTAGTAGCCTTTTCCCATTGAAGCATTGGCCACTATTTGCTGTCATAGTGTGGGTCACAGTCCAACCAGAAAGCGGCCTGCCAGAACTTTTGTCACACCCTTGGGATTAAGAGATAAAAATGTAGTAACAACCAGGGCAGGCTAGACTTAAAGGACAAAGATTCTAGAGAAAATAAACTGGTAGTGAAATGAGGCCAAAATTCTTGTCTTAAGGCATTTGACAAACATTAAACTGCCAGGCCATAAGATGTTGAGAAACTAAGAAGAAAGCAGGTTAAAAAGACTGAAGAAACACAAACTGGAAATCAGAGCCTGCCAAGGAGGAGAGGTTATGGTAACATTCTACAGTTACGGGAATAAGGACAAGGTAAAAATATTACAGCCCTTAAAATGTCTGAATCCTATTCTCATGCTATATCCATCCCCAGTTAGACCAAGGGAATCTGCCTCTGCTCTAACTACTGGCTAAAATAATTAAATCTTCTTTGAGAAAGATAATATTATCCAGGACTCTCACCTTGAGAGTTCTTAATATTTGGCATTCAATAAAAATCTTATTAAGTCTACAAGAGAACTGTAGCAAATGACTAAAAAACTAGAGAAGAAATAGGTGTTAGAAACTGAACCAAAGATAACCAAGGTGTTGGAAGTATAAATAGATTTTAAAGTAACTGTATTTAACACACTGAACAAAATAGATGACAAAAAGAATTTTAGAAAAGTATGAAACTGTATATAAAATAATTGAACAGAAGTTCTAGAATTGAAGAACAAAACAACTGAAATTTAGCACTCAAGGGGCACTGTTAACAGCAAATTAGAGACAAAAAATCAGAAGTTTATAGACCTGAAAAATAGATCTGTAGAAAATAACTAGACTGAAATAGAAAGACCAAAAAAGAAGGAAAATACAGAAAAGAGATTAGAGACATAAGGTGTATTGAAAATCGTGTACATATATTTAGAAGAGAAGGAGAGGAGGAGAATGAGGCTGAAGTAGTAGTTGAAGAGACGCTGGCAAACATTTTCCGAAGCTGAAGAAAGACATCAAGATACAGATTTTCAAAGAACCACTACCCATAATTATAAATACTGAAATAGCACATGTAGGCATATTGCACTAAAACTGTTAAAAAGTAAAAATGAGGGAAATTTTTCAAAAGCAGTGAGAGTTAAAAAAAAAAAAAAAGACATTCTTTGGTTTTTTAGACTAGCAGTAAAGGAGTCTCATTCTTTCATTTTTTTTTTTTACATCCTTATACTGACATAGTCTCTAATTTAACTCAGTTATTCAGCTCATTCTATCCTGCCTCATCCTAGGAACTTGTAAAAAATGCCAACAACTAAAATGCCTTGGTGTAGACAATTTGAATGACAGAGAATTGTGTTTCTTTAAAAAACAGCTTGAAGGCACCTAATTTGTTACTCCTTTTCCAGGATGAAGTTTTTTCCCATTTGTAATTTTACTTTAGAAATGAGGGGACTCCTGTATCTTAATTGACTGAGAATTTTAATCTTTTAGGTCTCCTCTCTACTCCGACTGGATTTGTAATGCTCTCATAAGCATTTCACACCCTCTTGCAAATCTGTCCTCCACTGACCCAACCAACATACAAAGCTTGACAGTTTCAAATTCACATCAATTAGAATCTTATAAAATTTTGATCTTTGTTTTTAGATTACAGTTCCATTAGAAAATATTTATAATGATGCAATAAATAATTATTTTACACTTGGGAAGAGAGAAATACAGTGTTTAAGAGAAATAACATCCTTAAAGAATGATTATAGGCTCATCATCTTGGTCTCTTTTTTAAAGCCAAATTTAAAAGAGAAGAACAAATAATAACTTTTGTTTTCTTTGAATTTATATTTTGCTCATTTTTCATTGCGGTAGACCTCCATTTATATAAGAAGGGATACTAGAATGGCCATGTTACTAGAATGGTCTATTTGAAGGACAAGAATAGGTAGAAGATAAACAAAAAGGCAATAGAGGAAGCAATTTTAAAAATTGTGATAAGAAAAGTGGAAAAGAGAAGAGGTAGAGAGAAGAGTTATTCAACAAGAAGAAGAAAGCATTGTAGGTCAGAGGGAAAGGGACTGATTTATGCATCCAGATTCAACAAATATTTTTGAGCCTGTGTTACAGGCCTTGATGTGTACTGCGCTCTGAACAAAATGACAAAGCCCTCTAACTTCAAGGAACATCTATTCCAGTTGTGGAAATTAGTTAAGATTAGACTGGTAGCATTTTAAAATGTTAAAGATGTTTAAAAAAACATTATTTTTCTCTAACATCAAACCAAATATCCCAGTGCTGGTATGGTGATCCTGTAAATCACTACATTCATTCTTAGTCTACATTTTTTTCTCTACCATCAAATACTAAATGGCTTCCTTCCTCAAGGTAATTTATTGCTTAAAACAGCTGCTGGGGCACTAACCTTCACATCCATTACCAGACAGTTAGAAGAAGAAGAATAAAACAACAGAAGGAAACTATTACCCCACAAGGAAACTTTCTAGTAGTACCTCCCTAAAACTTTCACTTATAACTCATTGGCCAGAACTTAGTCGTATGTAAACTAGTAACCACAAGAAAGGTTGAGAAATAAAATATTTTTGTCAGGTATCTTACTGCTCCAAATAATATTGAATTTTTCCTAAAGCAAGAAGGGGAGAACGGATATTATGTAGGGATCCAGTTAACTCTGTCATGGGTAGAAACATATGAACATGATTATTTAAATGAGGTATTACTCAATATCATAGGCCAGTGGAATTATAATGAGCTCAGTATGAACTGTGTTTTGTGATTTTATAATTATTTGCTTCTTATGTTCTTCAGGCCATGAAGAACATAAGAAAAAATAAAGACGCTTAGGTTAGCTGAGACCTGCTTTTTCCTAGCTGGCTTGACTATATGTAATTATTCATCTAAATCTACTTTTATTCTTGTCTATTCCCTAAGAGATTACTTTTTAAATGGACTGAGAAAATTATTTAAACCCTAAACTTGACTTATTTGCAGACCTTTTTGAAGATGTTGACTTTATCAATTTAAGACTAATAAAGAGCTGCCCAGTAATATGACATTATACTCAAATAAAAATAATAAATCTATTTTTTTTTTTTGAGACAGAGTCTGGTTCTGTCACCCAGGCTGGAGTGCAATGGCACGCTCTTGGCTCACTGCAACCTTCACCTCCCAGGTTTAAGCGATTCTCCTGCCTCAGCCTCCCAACTAGCTGGGACTACAGGTGTGTGCCACCATGGCCGGCTAATTTTTGTATTTTTAAGTAGAGTCAGGGTTTCGCCATGTTTGTCAGGCTGGTCTTGAACCCCTGACCTCATGATCTGCCCACCTCAGCCTCCCAAAGGGCTGGGATTACAGGCGTGAGCCACCGTGTCCGGCTAAGTCTATGTTCTTATTCAGAGAGTTAGGATGAGACACTGTCAACCCAACTCTATTTCTAGTCATTTACATTATAGACCTATCTAAGCTCCAAAAGCATCTTAAAGTTTCAATCCCATTATCATTTTTTCTTGTGGTTTATTATTGGTAGCAGAAAGACTAAGTTTCTCTTTTACATACTAATTTTGTTAAGTAAAAGTCTGTTAGAATGCTAATAAAGAGTGTATTGATTGCTTCTCAGCTCCTTCTTCCCTCTCCCACACTATCTGAAAATAAATTAATAGTTAATTATTTGTACAATCAATTTTCTGGTACAGAAGCTGTACAGTTTGCAATGTGCCTTATCATGTATTATCTCACTTTTATTACCACAACCATCCTACAAAGTAGACGATTTGGAATTATCTCTGTGTTATAGACAATTGAGTCTCTGAGTAGTGAAGTGAATTGCTCAAGGCATTTGATTTTCCAATAAGAAAATTTGGATTATGACTGATTTTTAAAAATTTTGCTCTAATTATTGCCCCTCATAACTACCCAAAAAGGATAAACTCTATTTTTTTATCTTGCTGTTGGCAATATAAAGGACAAAGAAAATCCTTCTATGTTGCTTCTGCTCCTCTCCTTTTTATTTATATTCATACCCACTCTCACAGCCCTCCCTTTTTTTCTCTCCAGGGCAATTTGTTTTGTAGCTATCCTTTAATTAATGTCCATTCTTCCCCCGTTGGTATAAAGAGCAGGAATGAAATATCAAAACTTGCATTGTAATTGTAGATTCACTCCTGCTGTGAGGTTCAATGACAGGAATAAAATTTCAATTAAGCAATTATCTAAGAGTGCCACTGAAAGCCTTGAGTGCAGCTATTCCTCTCCTTGATTTTTGTAGCCCTCATTGGCCATATGTTGAATTTCCATTTTTCATGGTTTCCTCTCAGGCAGAAATCTTCACATATTGACATGTGTGTAATGGAAGAGCACCACATGAGGCCCGGCTTTGCATTTATCCAACCTCACTTGCTTCGATGTCTGTGACAAGAGTAGAATAGCGAGCAGCAAGAGGCCTCAAATTTTCAATGCCTCGTCAAAGCCTGGCTCTTCCTGCCTGTAGTAATATGGAAATGGCCCCTTTTTTTTTTTTACTGTGCAAGCCAAGCTCACATGTGGATTAGTCCTTTGACATCAAGCCCATTTCTTTGCTTTTATTGTTAGCAGTTGTAAACCAGACCCTGGGTAGAGCATAGACACTCTTGTTTCCAACCAAGAAGATGGACTTAGAAGACCCTAAGAGGGGAGATATTAAAGCTCATGAGAGTCAAGTCCTCTTGAAGATGCCAATCAAGCCAAGCTTGATCATGTTTTCCTGCCTTCTAACAGACTTCAGTTTCCAGCAAGTTGCTGAGCCCAAATTTTCATTATGTGGACACTCAAAACACCTAGAATCAATCACCATATGTCTATCCACTGGAATTAATTTAAATTAACAGTATGTTCTAAGAGTTTCTTAGTTTTTAAAAATCGCTTTTCCCCCACATCATGAAGTATACATTTTGAAACTCTAATAGTTTTACAGGTGAATATAATGCTATAATACTAATTTAATATAATACTAATAATATATTACCCTTGCTGTGTAATTTAAATGTGTTCACATATGATTATAATTTTAAGGCTTTAAGTGCAGATTTTCTATCTGACCACTGATATTTGAGAAAAGATACTAAGAGTTTTGTCAAAAAGCTTTAATACTTTTATTTTTTCTCTGTTAATGACCTTGATGTTTAAGAAACAGAAACATGTGGAAGCAGCACTGCTCTTCTGTATTATTGCTCTACGATTTTTTTTTTTTTTTGAGACAGGCTCATACTCTGTTCCCAGGCTGGAGTGCAGTGGCAATCATGGCTCACTGCAGCCATGATCTCCCAGGCTCAAATGATCTTTCCACTTCAGCCTCCAAATCAGCTGGGACTGCAGGCGTGTGTCACCACACCCAGCTAATTTTGAAATTTTTTGTACAAACAAGGTCTCCCTGTGTTGCCAAAGCGATCCTCCTACTTCTGCCTCCCAAAGTGCTGGGATTACAGACATTAGTCACCACACCCAGCCTTATATTATTCTTTTATAAAAGGGTATCTAGTATTCTGAAACAGGAGTACTCAGGAGGAGTTTATTTTTAAACATTGATACCATTGGCAATAAACTGCAGAACTTAAGTTATATAGAGGATTGTAGAAAGTCCTTAATTTTAAAAAGACATGAAACATTAAAAAAAATATATTAATTGAATCTTCTCCAATCCCCATCCCCAAAGTTTAAGCCTGCTGTAGTAAACATAGATCACAGTTCCTTTTGCAAACAGGAAATATTGATGGCCTCAGTGGGACCAAGCTCACACTTCTCACTGTTGTATTCTAAACCCTGACGGTTTGACCCAGGCCTTGTTAACCTCTCCATTCCTACTTTATCACAAGTTTCAGTTACAGCATTTTACTGCAATTTCCTGCAAAGTTTCAAAATCTGCACCATTATTTTCTGAAATCTCTCAGTGTATAATGATTATCCTCTGTTACGGGTTGAATTGTGTGATGAATTTCACTCTGGATGTTGCTGTGGCCCACCAGCTGTTCACAGATGCAACCTGACAGCACTTCGCATCAAATGCGGTACATACATGTCTGTTGCTTTTTACCCTAGCGTTCTCTACCTCCACCAAATAGGACTTCTGCAGGCTATTGAGACTACTCAGTCATACTGACACATACACAAATCTGAAAGAGCGAAAGAGTTAACACCCAAGGGAATACTGGTAGGATGGGAGCTAGTGGAGAAATACTCCTCTGAAATGTTCCTTGTATGGAAAATCTGAGGCACATTCTACACAGCAGCCGGCAAGTCCCCAGCAGGACTGAGCCTGAATGACCCACAGAGAACCAGCTCACCAGTACAGCTTTAAAAGGACTTTTCTTTCTGTTTTTTTTTCTTTCTTTCTTTGTCTTTTTTTTAAACTTCTCTACTTTTTGATATCTTTTTCTGAATAATCCAGTTTCATAAAATCTTTAGTCTCAGGTTCTGTTTTGGGGGTGAGGGGAAAGAAAGCTGAGACATTTTCCTTATACTACTTTGGCATTGTGCTTAAATCTCCACCTAGCAAACTCTGCTTTGTGCTTCAGTTATTACGGTACGCTTCTGAATCTTCTGAAAGTTCAAGATCTTGTGGTGATATTTAGGATCCCTGGTGATATTGCTGTTGTGGCCATCTTACCTATAGGGAGTGTTTAGTGGTGTCGTCTTATATATTCGTAGGGCCCAGAGCAAAAATACCCAAAAATCAAAAACCAAAAATAACCCACTATTAGCATGTCCTTATACTATGTGTCTAAATATTTAAAGTAATAATTCAGCCGAATAAAATACTAAATAAAATATGTATTTTCTTTCTTTCTAGACGAATATATCTCCATAATGAGCTAGAAGGCCAGATTGAACTTAGACTTCTCTGGTTGGAGTTCCACACCAGAACACGGTGGCATGGAGTGAGCCAGAACTTGGCCTACTGTCTACCTTCCTTTTATTTGTATTACACCAAAATGCTACCTCATTTTGTCTTGTACTGTGAATGCCTGTGCAATCTCCATCTAAGTTCCATCTCCTTGGGTCTAGGGAGATACACACATATCAGTCTTCCCTTGGGAGAATGGAGCCTGAAAGAAAACTCAGGAGCACATGAACATGGAATTCTTAGGTCCTGGGAACCGCATCATGATCTAGAAGTGGGTATGTGATCTCTGGGTGGGCATGTCACAATAAATAATCAAGAAGTTGCACAATTGGGAAGACCTGTTCCACGAAGAATTCACTGCCAAGCTAAAAAGGGCTGTAACAAAAACCATGAAATCTTAATGCATATGAAGAAAAACTAGAGGAAAAAGACACCCTGTTTAGCATGAAATAGTCTTTGAAAAGAGAGGACACAGCTTATTCTTAGGTACATTGAAAGAAAGTCATATAGTGCTTTGAGAAGCGCTAAAATGTTAGTCACTGTCCACTGCATAGTTCTACTTAGTCCTTTCATTATCCTTGAGCAGTCTGGATCTAAGAATAAAGAATAAGGTAATCCAAGAACCCCTGTGGTATAGAAGCAGATATGGAGAAAGGCCTGCATGCTTGCTTGGTTTCCTGTCATCTCCAAACACCATTTCAAATTTCAGTTATATCACCCACTGCAGAAAGATTATTTGTATCCAATTTTCTTTTCTTTTCTTTTTTTCTTTTTGAGGCTGAGTCTCACTCTGTCTCCCAGGCTGGAGTGCAATTGAGTGATCTCGGCTCACTGCAACCTCTGCCTCCCAGGGCCAAGTGATTCTCCTGCCTCAGCCTCCTAAGTAGCAGGGATTATAGGTGCCTGCCACCAAGACTGGCTAATTTTTGTATTTTTAGCGGTGATGGGGTTTCACCATGTAGGCCAGTCTGGTCTCAAACTCCTAACCTCAAGTGATCCGCCCACTTCAGCCTCTCAAAGTACTAGGGTTACAGGCGTGAGCCACTGTACCCAGCCAATTTTCTAACTTAGTAATTTTAATAATTCTTTGGTTTCCTCCATTTAGGAAAGTTTACCATTAGTATTTCTTTGACCTGCCTTTTGTTTTTTCCACTTATTTATCCTCTTAAGTAGCTATCAGTTATTAGAAAATGGCAATGTGAACATACTATTAAGCAACCCATGTGCTTGGTCCTTTGGTAAATAAATGGTTTATAGAAACAAAATTAGAAATAGTCTTTTTTTTTTTTAGCTCGAAGGATACATGTTATAAATCTATATAAATTCAAGGTTTTGTATATTATTATTTAGCACTGCGTAAACTTTTATCCCTCAGTCGATTATTTTGCTAATGTTCTTTTCCATCAAGTCAAAGCATACTATTTATAATTCGTCGATATCAAATAGTGTTTCTTCAGTGTCTCTAGAGAGCAGGTTATAATGCTGCTCTGTATGCTCTTTGAAGTGTTAGCATTATTTCTTGGCATGTGATTGTGAGTGGAGGCATCAGGTGATATCTTAAGGTACAGTTAGCTCCATTTACTTCCATTCTCTCTATCCCCATCTTGATGTCCTTATGGAAACGTTTTAAATATTATTAAAGTATGAATAAAATCATTAAAATTTTCTAATTTTTATTAATATATAATATACACTCTGAAGAAAAAAGCATGCAGTGTGCATGTGATGCAGTCAAAACAATATTCTCCACTCAAGCCAGAATGCACTCATAAGTCTGTTCCATATGTTCTTGAATTATCTTGAATTACTGGTGTTCAAGATTGAACAAATTTCTTACATAGATAAAATGGCAGACTTAGATAACCTAAGCATTTTCCCAGTATACGATGGTAGATATGACAGTAAACTCTGACCACAACTTGAAAAAATACCTGTGGTTGAATACATAGAAAAGAAAGTGAGATTTCTATATCAGTTGTTTTAGCCTTTATGAAGGGTCATAGCCTGACTAAGGACTCTCAGATTTTCAGTTCAATCTGAGGTGAAGTGATAATCACATTTTCATCCTGTAATTGATACAGTAGCTAACCAGTTACAATGGAATTTCATGGGTTAAGCAGAGTTACTAACTTGTATTTCTTATTTCAACATAATTAGTTAACAAAAGATCAAAATCCAATGTGAAAAATTCACAGATGCAGCAAAGAAAAAATTTCTAGTAATTCATCATAGTTGTTTACAATGCAACTATACACAAATACTGTAATTAAAACGTTAAACTGAAAAATGTTAAACTCTTGGTAAATGTGTTGAGAAAGAGGTCAAAACTCCATGAGTGTAAGTCTTATAATGTGAGTTCTTGAATCATTTTTGTTTAGACAAATTCACTCTATCATCTATAGCTGCTCATGTTTTCTTTAAGGAAAGAGGGATTAAAAACTATTTAAGAAACTACTTGGGATAGCAATGTTTGAAAGCATTAGTGCAACAACTTAGAAGTTCTAACTGATGAAAAAACAGAACTAGCAAAATTGATCCATAATTTTTCTAGTGTCAAATCCCAGTAAAGACAATGTTAATAATGACATGAATTTTCATCTTGCCATTATTTTTTAATTATAAAAATTAGAAAAAGTTAAATTCAGATATTATGGAAAGAAGTAATCTAGGAAGTAAAAATCCTTCAAGATGCCATCTCTTTTGTCACTGGCTATATAGTCCTTCAGCTATTTTTCTATACATATGCTTATATTGTTACTGTCTTTTTTATAGAAAGGTGTCATATAATACACAATGTTTTGAAATTTGAGTTTTTAAATTTAATAGTATATCTTAACATTATTTCCTGCTGCTACATTTAGTTCTGATTATGTTTAATGGCTGCATACTCCATCAAATGGGTCTATCATTGTTTTCCATTAATGATCAAAATTTGAGTTTTTATCTATCAAAACAAAGCAGAAGGAAATATTCTTGTACATATATGTCGCTGATATGGTTTGGCTATGTCCCCACCCAAATTCACCTTGAATTGTAATAATCCTTACTTGTCAAGAGTGGAGCCAGGTGGAGATAATTGAATTATGGGGCAGTTTTCCCCATACTGTTCTTGTGGTAGTGAATAAGTCTCATGAGATCTGATGGTTTTATAAATGGGAGGTCCCCTGCACAAGCTCTATCTTGTCTGCTGCCATGTAAGACATGCCTTTGCTCCTCATTCACTTTTCACTGTGATTGTGAGGCTTCCCCAGCTATGTGGAAACTGTGAATCAATTAAACCTCTTTCCTTTATAAATTACCCAGTTTCAGGTATATCTTCATCAGTAGCATGACAACAAATGAATATAGTTGCCATACTTTGAAATTTATTTCTTGAGGACAGTTATCTGGAAGGATGCTATATCAAAGGATATATGATATATCATTTTAGACTTAATGCATATTTCCAACATATTCATGAATTAACATTGTATTGAATATAACCAAACCAGTAGAAACTTTCTTTTCCTGTTTTTTAGAAAATTTGAGTTTACTTATTTAAATTGTGTAAGTTGATGTGGGTCTATATAATACTAAGCTTTCTCATTCAATGACAAAATGTCTCTCACCACTAATTTAGGCTGTCTTTCACGTGCTTTTGCCAAGTCTTATTGCACATACATTTACATAATATTATTCAATCTATTTCCTTAATTGCTAAACTCTCATGTTTTGATTTGTATTTGAGTTTAAAACTTTGTTTACATGATATTTTGCTTATCAGATGAGTTCTTTTCAAATATTAACACATTAGTATTAATGTAACTTCTCTGATTACCATCATAAAGTCTTTCATTTTTACCCTTGTATTCTCAGCACATGTGTTTGGCACATGTCAAGGACTCAATACATTTTATTGAATAAATTAATGAAAATTATTGATCCTTGTTTATGAAAAGAGAAAACAAGGAGACATCAAATGTTTTCAAAAGGAAGTGAAGCCAGATTTCTCACTGGTGTCACAATTACTCTTCATTATACTGCACTTATTTATGAGAAATACATATCAAAGGGATTATAAGGTAGACTTCTATTTTTTGGTAGTAGACAGAAAGGCATCTAACCCTTTATCCTTCCCTTCAATTCTTCTCTTCTTTCTTCCGTACACAGGAATCAGTAAATAAGCTGAAAATGTGAAGTCATGCAAAGATTTGTTTGAAAAGCAAAACATTTCAATAAAAGATCTTCCTGGACTAAGAGTCTAAGTACGATTTTGATGAACCACCACCGCTAAAGATCAGATAATATTATTCATGCTGCAATTTGAAAGGGAAGTAGGAGGAAAACCAGACTGACTCTGCCACTGCATAAAATTACACCCCTGGGAGTGAAGGAAGCGTTCTGAGAATGAGAAATGGAATATTCGTGACTCTTCCTGGCTAACAGTTCCATCTAGAGTGAACTGCAGTCATGATTTTCCAATAACAGCCTGTCACGAAACCAAGGTAAATTTCAATTCGAAAATGATGCTTTGGCTGGGTGCAGTGGCTCATGCCTGTAATCTCAGCACTTTGAGGCCGAGGTGGGGGGGATCACCTGAGGTCAGGAGTTTGAGACTAGCCTAGCCAACGTGGTGAAACCCCATTTCTACTAAAAATACAAAAATTAGCCAGGCGTAGTGGCAGGAGCCTGTAATCCCAGCTACTCAGGAAGCTGTGACAGGAGAATCGCTTGAACCCAGGAGGCAGAGCCTAGATTGCGCCACTGCACTCTACCCTGGGCGACAAGAGTGAGACTCCCTCTCAAATAATGATGATGATGATGATGGTGATAATGATGCTTTATTGTATTGAAAATGGTCTGTTTTGTATGAGACACTGTTTATTGATGAAATTTGTCACTGAAAACAGCATTTTATGCAAATAGTAAAGAGTTAGTTGGATCTGGTTATTGGGAGCTAATATGGAACTATATATATAATGCAGAGCCCATAACTGATTTTAAAGGAAGAGAGAGTATCAGGTTAAGTCCATTGGCAAGAAAATGATACCTTCTAGTTGAAGAAACAAATACAGTTGGTATCTTTGGGATCTTTTTCTGAATAATCCAGTTTCATAACAGCTTTAGTCTCAGGTTTTGCTTTGGGGGTGAGGGGTAAGCAAGCTGAGACATTTTCCTACCTTAAACGACTTTGGCATTGTGCAAATTCAGTTAATCCTTGAACACAGATTTGAAATGCATAGGTCCACTTACACACTGATTTCTTTTCAACCAAAGGCTGGACTGGCAACCTATCATATGGAATGCTGACTTTTCGTATACACAATTTCCACAAGACTTACTTGGGATTTGAGTATGTGTGGGATTTTGGTACATGTAGGAGTCCAGGGCCTATCCCTTCTCCCACATAAAGAGAGTTAACTGTACAACAATGCTCCTAGAGGCATCTCAATCTCCTGTTTCTTTCTTACTATCTGTGTTTGAGTATGGAAGAGGTTAGAAAATAAACTAAGGAACAGTTAGCTTAGAGTTACGTCTTAATCAATCATAATCAATGGGCTCCCTAGGATTAGGATGGAAGCTACTGTAAGATATGTAAACTGGGAAGCCTTAATGTTCTACTAAAGCAATGGTCTCAACTGGGAGTGGGGTGTATATTTGACAATTATTTGGATAAATTTTGGGGTGTCACAACTGGTGGTAGTGGAAGAGCAATTACTCCCGGAATCTAGCGGACTGCTAAACATCTTATAGTCACAAGAGAGCCCCCACAACAAGTAATTATCCAGCTCAGAGTGTCAGACACGCTGCTATTGCAAAATTCTGTGCTAGATGAATGAATAAAATATCAGTATATCTTTGTAATCTTACTTAGGATTCAGGGTGAAATGATTAAGAAAAAGATAAAAAGGATATGAAATGAATGGTAAATTGAACTTTAAAATTGTGCCTCTAAATGAATTTAAGTAACATTTCTAACAAATGGTAAATTAATGTCCGTTAATACGGTTTAAATAAATAATTAAATATATTTTTATGAATGTATGCTCACTATTCTGCATAGTTAATTGCAGAGTTTTGGGCAGAATTCAACATCAGAGTGTCAAATTATGTATCTCTCCATTCAGATTCTGTGGTTGAAGTAAAATTGGATACACCTTATGGCAAATTTCCAGAAAAGCAGACTCTACTTTCTAGAATAGATGCATAAATTCCTTTGAAAAATGTACAATCCTTTCTGTAGAATGTGATACCAACTAGTTCTTTACTACTAAAATGTTGTGGTTCTAGCTTTGACCATTGTAGATGAAAGCAACCTGGTTTTCCTGGCCACAGATGGCTGGATCTGAGACAGGGACATTAGCCATAGGCTTGGTGTAACCAAATTATGAGCGGTTGCAGTTTACATAATAGACTTAGTAGTGGTAACTTTCTGATTTCATCTTAATGAGTTTTGTTATTTTTGTTTTATTCAAGAACACATGAAATTGCGATTTAGATTTTATAATTCAAGGAGTTCATTTTACATACTTTTGATAGACCATTTTATTTTTTACTCATTTTTTTCCCATCATTTTATCCTCATGGTTATTTATGGACTGTGCTGGGAAGACAGGGAAACAATGATGCTTGAGAGGATTTGCAAGCACTTTGCCCAACAGAGTCCCTTAACAGATGCAATGAAGACAACTAACTCAACCAAATTCTCTTTTCGTAGGAAGAATAAATTCTAAGTAAAGGAAAAGGTGTTTCTTCGTTTTAGGATATTGTATCTGCTCAAACATTAAAAAAACAAAAACAAACAAACAGAAAAACCTTTCTGACCATTCCTTTAAGTTGCAGATTTTTAAAACTTCCAGTCCTGTGTAACAACCAAAGCTTTGAAGTTGACTTAAATCTTTTCCTTTCCTTTCCAGCTGGGGTTTCCTTTGGGCTGAAAACTTCTCTTGCAGTGGAAGATAGAGGCCTTAATTTTCTTTTTCTCCTTCTCATTTACTTTTTGTCCTATCTAGTATCTCTTATTACCATCAGAGTCAAAGTTGGGTGGTGGGATTAGGGAAGATGTTAAGGATGACAGACAAGGTAAGAAAGCTCAGATTTGACAGATATCTTCATTACTTCTTGTCATTACAGATATTTAAAGTAAACAACATTTTTCACTATTAGGGCACTTGTGTGGGTTCTTTGACAATTCCTCTGCAAGAGTACCTTTTTAAAAGCTCCTGGATCATGGGCAGTGTTTTTCCTTTGTCAGGCCTATCACCATGACATAGAATTTCCTCTTGGATTTACAGTCCACATCATTTTCTATCTGATGTTTCTCACCCTAAAAGGCAAACCTCCTGAAGTGGATCTCATGTAAAATAACCCCAGGCTGACATTTCTGCTTGGAATCTATATGTGAGTGCCATGATTAACCCATATTTGACCCACTTTCAGAGAGAAAGGAAGTAACTTCTCAGTTTTAGCCTTTTATTCTGTTGCCAAATGTCGCTTGCACCTTATAAGGCATGAGTCACAAACTTTGGGAGACACAAATAAAGCTTTCCAGGTAGCCTCTTCAAAACCTTTCTCACTGCCCTGGAGGTGAGAACCAGTCACTACCCATGTCTTCCCCACTGTGGCATTAGGATTCCTAGAAACCTGATGATATGCTCTCAAAAGTTCTTTTTACAAAACTTTATTACCAACTCTTAACTACTGAAAATGTTAAAGATGATCTAGGGCTTAAAGAGTTGTATAGAAAGTCTATGGATATTCTCATTATACATTTTGCATGAGATATAAACACCAACTTTGAATAGAGGAATGTCTAGTACATTGTATTTTATTTTGGTGTTTCATCAAAAAAATTAATGTTAGCATTCTGTAAGAAAAAATTTTCAAATTCTACTTACATACAATAATACAAATGTTAAAGGAATTAATCTCAGGGAGAATGCAGAGGCATATTAATTGAGTTATCTAGAACAGTGAATTGTATTCAATTGCAGAAATGCAAGGATGGTTCATATTTGAAAATCTATTAATTTTCTTCATTATATTCTATCAAAAATTGCAAATGAAAATGCATTTAATAGAATGCACCTTTAGTCAAGGTAATTGACCAAGAAGAATATTTTCTTCAGATGGAAAAACATGTATTTCTAACACATATGAAATCATGTGCTTAACTAAAATACCAGAAGCATCCCGTGAATATTACTGGTAGATTTAATGGTGCTCTGGTAGAATGTTAAGTTTAATTAGAAAAGAGAAGAACAATATAAAAGGTAAAATGAGATTATACAATTAAAATTATTTGCAGGTAATATGATTTTATACCCAGAAAATTTAAAAGAAATGCCTGAAAAACTGTAAAAGACAAAATAAGATAACTGAATAAAATAGCTGATTTCAAAATTAATTTTTAAAAAGCAATCATTGACTGGGCACAAAGGCTCACGCCTTTAATCCCAGCATTTTGGGAGGCCGAGGTGAGCAGATTACCTGAGGTCAGGAGTTTGTGCCCAGCCTGGCCAACATGGTGAAACCCCGTCTCTACTAAAAATGCAAAAATGAGTCTTGTGTTGTGGCATGCGCTTGTAATCTCAGCTACTTGAAAGGCCAAGGCAGGAGAATCATTTGAACCTGGGAGGCAGAAGTTGCAGTGAGCTGAGATTTTGCCACTGTACTACAGCCTGGGCAAAAGAGTGAGACTCCATCTCAAAAAAAAAA